>VUQI01046922.1:5018-21598 GCA_015106735.1 Paratilapia polleni | reverse complement strand
GTACACAAACAAATAGGCAAATGGTAAATGGACTGGTACTTATATAGCGCTTTTCTACTCAGATTCTGTGTACTCAAAGCGCTTTAACTACATGCCACATTCACCCAGTCACACATACATTCATACAGCACTTTTTATCTATACTTAAGTGCTTACTAACATTCACACAGACACTCACACTCCGATGAATGCATCGGGAGCAACGTGGGGTTCAGTATCTTGCCCAAGGATACTTCGGCATGCAGACTAGGGGAGCCAGGAATCGAACCACTGACCTTCCGATTAGTAGGCGACTCGCTCTACCTCCTGAGCCACAGCCACCCCATCTATTTGACATACCCAAATTGAAATATTATAACTGCTGAACTGTAGGGCCAAAACACATGTAAGTGGTTTGCTGACAACCTGGCAGCTGTTACTGTAAGAGGTTAAGCTCTAAAAAATCGGATTGTTTTAATTATCAAATGATTAACTGATAATCATTAGTTACAGCCGTAATGTCATTATAACTGATAACTTTCTTCAGAAAAATCTGTATAACTATGACTAACTGCTCCAAACAATCTAAACTGGCTAAATTTAAACCAACAATTTGATGTAAACCCCGTGCAAGTCCTTATGGTCTGCAGCACACCAGCTGCTGAGGATAATGGTTTTTGTTGAAGTGGAAGAAGAATCATGTTAACCTCTAACTACCGTCTGTGGTGCTGAATCAGACTCTTCTGTTGGATTACACTGCACACTGACACAATGAGAGGACAAGAGCTGAGGACAGCCTGCTCATTGGCTTTTTGTCACAATAATGGGTTTTACCGTTTAAGAAAATGAATGCAATGATTCTTTGCTTATCTGTGCAGGCAGAAAGTGTTTACACAGTCAGTAAAAAAAATATTCTTAATCCAGACTCATGGGTACTTTAGTGTAGCTGGCAAATGGTTGTTAGCGATTAATAATAAAGTAGGATGTCAGTGATATAGTTTCTGTCTGTCTTGTTAGATAAGCAGCATTCATTACAGTTAGACTGATAAATCAGCCAGCCTGATATTAGCTTATTGCAGTTATACTGGTATCAATGTATATGCTAATGAGCCAAAAAATTCTGAACACCTGCCTAACATGCTGTTGGTCCTTTGCCTGCCTCAACATGCGCTATTTTTATGAGATAATGAACATTATTCCCTTCATCTGTGAGCATTCAGTGTGTTGGCTCAGGGTCAGAGCATTCCTGGGGGAAACATTCCACTTTCACTTATTCCCAAATGTCTTCAGTTCAGCTGGGACTTCAGCAGAGGGTGCCTATGAGATAGTCATCAATAAATGGAGTATATGGACCTAAACGGCTAAAATAATAATTTAGTTTTAGTATTCACTGTATCAATAATATGTCCAAATTGAAATAAAACAATAACATTTTCTTGCAGGGAAGCCAATTTTACCTATAAAATGCTAGCATTGTGCTAATGCACACAGCACAAAGTGTGTGTACAAGAAGACTCTGGTTGTGCTGGTTAAATGGTAAATGGACTGGTACTTACATAGCGCTTTTCTACTCAGTTTGAGTACTCAAAGCACTCTGTACTACATGCCACATTCACCCAGTCACGCGCACATTCATACAGCGCTGTATGGTTGTAGGTGACTGCTATCAGGAGGCTGCTGATAGAAATTCTCTCCTGCTCGCTTTGAAAAATATGAAACCAGAAGCCCAGAGAGTGGAAGTTCCAGAGTATTTAGGGGTTCTTTGTCTTGGTGTGTATCGGCTGATGTTGGCTTAAAGAGATGCCTCAAATCCTTCCATACTGAGTGCATAGTTGTGTCCACTCTGTCAGTGTGGAATGATGTACCCTTCTCACCATCTTGGCTACGTGGCAGAAAAGGAGGGACCACCATAATATTTTCATGCAGTATACATCGTCAGCATCTCTGATGATGCCAATGCTAGCTAGCTAGTGTCAGGTTTTTGTCAGGCATTGCAGCTAAAGCTACACATTACATATATTGTGCTGTTGTTTAGAGTTTATTTTATTAAATGGTCATCTTCATTGTAGAGGAATTTATTATTCTGTGTGGTAAACAGCATGACTAGCCACAAATGGGGTTGCTGTGGCTCAGGAGGAAGAGTCTACTAATCGGAAGGTTAGTGGTTTGATCCCTGGCTCCCCTAGTCTGCATGTCAAAGTATCCTTGGGCAAGATGCTGAACCTTGAGTTGCCCCCGATGCATTTATTGGAGTGTGAGTGTGCATGATAGATAAAAGCGCTGTATGTGTGATTGGGTGAATGAGGCATGTAGTATAAAGTGTTCCGAGTACTCGAACTGAGTAGAAAAGCGCTATATAAGTACAGTCAATTTACCATTTACCAAATGTTCACAAGCTAAAGTAGCTAGTGCAGCCATCCTTCATTCTGGACAACTTCTTGTGTGTTTAGTTTGAAAAACACTACTCTGTCGACATTCATGTATTACACAAGGACATAATGTACTACATGAAAGTACTATGAAAAGTATTTAAATTGAGACACACGGAAAGATTGTTTACAAATACATCATAATCACAATCAACAGCAACAAAAAGTACTACTCGTTGCAAGAAATGCTTGCTGTAGAGAACCATCTAGGACCAGGGCAGAATGCAGGGGGTTTTGTTCTGCACTCTTTAATGCTGTGTAATGGCCGTTCTGCACTCTGTACCCTCAGCAAGAAGAGGACGTTGTAAATACATCTGTTAGGATGTGGCACGGGCTGCACCTAAAGTGTGTAGCTCTAATGTGGTTTCATATGTGGTACAAAGCATATACATGACAACCAAGGTTATGAGGCAGAGTTTATATGAGCTTTGTGATCACTGGATACATTTTTATACTGTGCTGTAAATAAAATGGTGGCACAGGAGGCCACAGGCTGATGAGCTTCTGTAAAATAGCAGAATCCCATTAAATTTTTCCCTTTTTTTTAAGAAAAGTGGTTATGTTTTATGAAGCCAACTTGACTCAGTATCATTTTCATGGTCAATATCTTGGCATTGGGATGTGGCCACAGCAGGGTGCCCTCACAGTGTGTGTAGCCCAGACTTGCAGAATAACAACCCATAGATCACCAGAAAACCAATATTTTTCCAATGTAAGCTGTCGTCCTCCTTCATCTCCTTCTCCTTCAGCCATTCTTTTATTGTGTGCTATCTTTGATATAACAGACTAGTAGTAGGTTTTTTATTTTAATTTTTGGGAAACATGCTTGCTTACCTACAGTTGATTTTTGCCAGTGAGATGACTATTGTTACAGAATAGGAATCATGACAAGAGGCTAAAGCCAAAGTTGAAAAATGCACAAACAACCCCTCTGAAGCTTACTGATGAACTTGTTTCTTTAATCTACACAGAGAAATGTCATTTTAGAAGGAGTTGTAAGTGCTGTATTTCCTGTAGACTTTATATACTGTCAAAAGTTGGATGTAGCTTCCTGGCCTGAAAAGTGAAGTCAGTGTGGAAGTGCCTTAAATCTGCATTCTTCCTAATGGCCAGCAGTGGGCGATTACTTTAGTTTCAAAAAGAAGTACGGTGGTATAGAAGCAGATGGGAAAATGGCCTTTGGCTCTTTTGGTCTGTGACCTCAGTAAACACTTTTCAAAGGAGTTTATAGGCTCAATCAGTAGTTTCATATAACATGATTTTTTTTTAATTATTCTTCCTGTTAATAAGGAGGTAATAAGGAGGATAAACCAGGCTATGCTTTAAGGTGGGCCTACTATAAGAGTGTGTAGTGTTCCTCAGTTTCTCAGGCATGTCCACTCGTTGCTCATCGCATCTGGTTTCAAAACATCAAAATAAGGATGGTGAAAATGCTCAGCTTGAGGAAAGGCTGTTTGATTATGACAAATTATAATCAATATTATTTTGGTCAGTATTGTAATTTCAGTATCTTAATACAATTCATAAACTTAACAGCCATGATATACTGATTGAACTTTAAAACAACATCATCTGCCCTTATACAGGGGATCTCCTGTATGGATTGGGGGGTGTCTTGAGGAGGGGCTCTTGTGACAGCCAAAGCCAACAGTCAACTGTTACCCACCCCTGAAACCAGACCAGGTGAGAGACCTTCTGAGATTTGGAGACAAAAGCAGCTGGTTCACCTACAGAAACCTTGTGAGATTTATTTTATTCAGATAGGTCTTGTTGAACAAAGTTTCCCTTTGCTTGAGCTGGATCAGCTGTGGCTCAGGAGGTAAAGCAGGTGGTTCGATCCCTGGCTCCTTCCATGTCAAAGTATCCTTGGGCAAGATGCTGAACCCTGAGTTGCCCCCAATGCATTCATTGGAGTGTGAGTGTGTGCGTGTATTTTAGACAAAGCGCTTAGGCATAGAATAAAAGTGCTGTATATATGTGTGTGTGTGACTGGGTGAATGAGGCTTATAGTAAAAAGCTGTTTGAGTGGTCAGCTAGAGTAGAAAGACACTTTAAGTAACAGCCCATTTAGCTACACTAAATGGTGAGTTTGGGCTTTTGTGGAGGGGCAAGAATATAGGACACAAAAAATGAGAGCTTCATAGTAAACGTGAATGCAAAAGAGTAATTGGTTTATCCTGATTATTTAGTTTTAATAATTGTTGGAAGCCAAAATATGATTGCTACATCCATCTTTTATATACAGTCTAGAGACAGGTAAAAAGAAGATAATGATAACTTGTTAGCCTACCGTAAACACAGTAAAAGCTTCCCAACAATAATGAGTCCAAAACCAAATATGGTTCAGACGCTGACCTATTCCCAAATCACCCTACATCAGGTCGTCCACCCAAGGTGGTTTGTTACTACATGTAAGACTGACTTTCTGGAAACTCAGCAGCTAAATGGATTTGTGCACCATTATGAGGGTCATTTCAGTTTGATAGTCGACCTTACTGGAACCAGAGCACACAGATAAAGAGCTAAATCAAATGCATGACAAGAACAAAACTGAATTTCCTGAAAGACAATGTTTTGGGAAAATGATGGTGTTCCTGCAAACGTCTGTTGATGGCACCTCTTCAAAAATCAACAGGAACAAAAGATCAAGAGTAGTCGGGGTGAATGCTTAGCTTCCTATACGATCACTAAAAGCTACTACAGCAAGAGGAAAAAATGTATGCACTCCATACCTTGTTTGCAACAATCTCTCCGGCACAAACACACGCTTAACAGAAAAGTGTTTACGGCTTCACAAACCAATGTGTGCACAGATGTATATGCTGGGTGACGTAAAGGTGCCTACACAATTATTTTGTGTAGTTCATTGCAAGCCACACTGGACCACATGGATCAAATATAATTAAGGTAGGACATCAAGTTTGATGCTTGTAGACTATATTGTCATCAAAGCAGTCACACCTCTAACTTTAAGTCTTACCAGTATCCATATAAAATAACTCATCCATATGTAAATGGAGAAACTACCCATAGAGGCCAAAACTGTTTTCTGGCCTCTGTGGATAGTTTTGGAACCAGCCTCAAGTGGGCATTAGAGGAACTGCAGTTTTGCAGTGTAAGTTGTATTGCAAACACCTAGACATATATGTACAGTGACAGAGCAGATGTGTTCAGATTTCACATAATACTTTTACAAAGACAGAAAGAAGATAATCTCATCTTCACCTGAATCTGGCATGATGTTGCACCATCTCAGACATTAGAAGAACTGCAGTTTTGGCACTTCTGAGTAAACTTCACTTTTTAGCCCTAAGATTGTTGCTTGGTATGAACATGTCTGATGTGGACTATTTCCTGCTGTGAGCTACACTTTGAGAAAGTTTAACTGTGGAAGAAATCCTGACCTGATTCTTTCAAAACTGACAGAATTTCATGTATAAAAATGACTTCATATTTTCTTAAAATGTTGAACTATTCTTTTAAGAAATGTTACTGTAAATGGCATTTGGGCATTTTATTTAAATACTAGTAGATGTCACAGCAGGAAACAGAGCTGTCTTCACTCCAGGCCTCAGGAGAATCTTCTGAGTTTTCCTCTGCTAGCGATGCATCTCTGTACACAGCTCACAGGCTGAGCTGCCTTCACTGGAATAACTCCTGATTTGGCTTTGGTGACTTTGGCTGCCTCAGTTGATGTGATTTACTCCAGGCCTCCAGCTGATGCTCTCTGCATTATTTGTCAACACAGCCGAGCATTACTTATTAATGAGTTCTTCATGCTTTATTAAACTTACTGTCATAACACCTCATCAGGGACCACGCAGGGAGTCTGCTTGTCCTCCTCCTGCTGGTGAAAAATAACTCTGTCAAGCTGAAACCTGAAGTTGTTTATTTCTTATATTTACTCGATTTTGTTCTCAGGATGTGACATGCCACTGATTACAGAGCCCGGAGGAAGTTAGATCAAACTTTAAAGGATGAGCTGCTTGCCAAAAGCAGAACTTGATGATGTGTGCTGGCCATCTTAGAGGAGACTGTGTAACTTAAGAGGTGTGTTTGCATCAGTCATCTGGGCAGGCAGGGCATCGGCTTTGGCTCACTCACTCATCACCATTTATCTTCCCTGTTGATGCCCATTTACAGAGCTTCACGCCTGATGATTTCAGCAATCTAAAGTTATCACCTGCTCAACAGTGACTGTCGTTATGCCAAACGGGCCTGGTGCCCGCCAACAGGACCACAGCGACTGCTGTCGTCCACCCTGGACAGCTTGTTTTTTTTTTTTTTAGGACAGGCCTCTTGTTCTGTGTCCCCTGCAGCGTTGTCTCCTGCAGGCCTGCTGTCATGTTATGGGTGTCACTTGTGCATGACCATAGCGTCCAGTGCTCGCTGTGGCCTGAGAATTCCTGTAGGGGAGACTCAGTGCCAGGGCCAACCTTAAAGATCCAAACATGGCTTTATGCCAGTTCAGTAGTGTCAGTCTGTGTTTCTCTAATACACTCACTCCTCTGTTTAATCCACTTCAAAACACCGTGGGTTGATATCTTCAAAAGCCTGTGTTTGTCACTGCTTGAATCATGATTATCTGCAATGTAAGTTGTAACACAAACACCTGGACATATATGTACAGTGACAGAGCAGATGTGATCCGATTTCACATAATACTTTTACAAAGACAAAAAGGAGATAATCTCATCTTCGCCTGAATCTGGCGTGATGTTGCACCATCTCATCTCAAATGATCAAAGACAAGAAAAACAAGCTAATTGGCACTCCCCGGAGACTCTGTGCTGGAGGATAGATCCAGCCTGTCTCCAAACGGTAAAAATATTCTCTTTGAAATTATGCAATGTAAAAGTCTGTACAGTATGTCATTTAGACGGGCTATTTAAAGATGAAACCAGACAGGGTTCTAAAATATTTTGTTGTTATCCTAAGTTTTCACTGACCTGGCACATTAGAGAATTAAAGTTGCACTCAGCAAACCTTAGAGCTGTCTTAGCCTAAAGTGAAGCTGCAGTAAAGGAATGTCCTATACAGTCAAATCAGAAAGTACTCAGAACCCTTTAATTTGTGTGAACCAGTTTTAATCTTAAATTAATCAGTTTGCCATTTTTTCCAAAATGTTCTCATCAAGTGATATCTTTGAGGTTCATAAACACCTCACAGGAAAAAATTTTTATGACCTGTTTCAATCTGGTTTCCACCCACTCCACAGCACAGAAACAGGTCTTGTGAAAATTACAAATAACCTTTTGATTGCAGCTGATTCTGGATTCATCAAAATTCTCATTCTCCTCGACCTTACTGCAGCTTTCGCCACAATCTTCCACCACATTCTCCTCCATAGATTAGCCTCTATTGGTATCAACAACATAGCACTCACAAGGTTCACCTCATATCTCTCCAGTCGGGCTCTGTCCTGGGGCCTCTGCTTTTTATTATTTATCTAATAGCGCTCAGCAATATTTTCAGGAAATATAACATCCAATTCCACTGCTATGCGGATGACACCCAGCTCTATTTTTCCTCCAAACCCACTGCTACTCTCCCACCCGCATCCCTTTCCGACTCTTTAAATGAAATCAAAGTTTGGTTTACTCACAATTTTCTTAAACTTAATGGTAATAAAATTGAATTTATTCTTACTGGTACCAAATCCACACGCTCATTATCTGTTGATAACTCTGTTGTCATACCCTTCCCTCAGGTCAAGAGTCTGGGTGTCATCCTCGACAGCACCCTCTCCTTCGCAGCACATATAAACATTATCACCCGGTCTGCCTACCTTCATCTCCACAATATCAATCACCTTCGTTCCTCACTTACCCCCCACAGTAGCTACCATATTAGTAAATGCTCTCGTCACATCTCACCTTGATTACTGTAATTCCCTTCTTTACAGTCTATCTCACAAATCTCTCCATAAACTTCAGCTGGTCCAGAATTCAGCTGCCCACATTATATCCAGAACGAGATCCACTAAACACATAACACCTGTCCTTAAACAGCTCCATTGGCTTCCAGTCCACCTACAAATTAACTTCAAGATTCTCCTTCTCACTTTCAAAGCCCTTCATACCCTTGCACCTCCATACTTGTTCGATCTCCTTGATACACACTCACCCTCCAGCACACTCTTCTCCTCCTCAGCTTCCCTTCTGTACTCCATCTGCCCACCTGTCCACCATGGGACTTAGAGCTTTTAACTGCTCTGCCCCAAGATCTCCATACCACAGACTATATCTCTATCTTTAAATTATGTCTCAGAACCCATCTGTTCAGGGTTTTGAAAGGTGCCTATGAATAAAATGTGTTATTATATTATTATTATTATTATCATTATTATTATCATTATTATTCTTTTGTCAGAAGCCAGCCGCATATCACCGTTATGCACAGTATTTGTACAAAGTTTGCAGTAGGACAGCAAAGGGGTAGTCGGCACAAAGTTGCTGGTTTATCATCAAGGAGACTGTATCTCATGTCTCATTTCATTACCTTTGCTCTTAGTTTCACGTATTTCCACTGATTACTTTTGCTTTCACTCCCTGGGTTGGGACAGTCATTGCAAAGTATGTGGTTAGAGTTAGGAACTCGGTAAAAGTTGGTTAGAGTTAGGAATTAGAAATGAGTTAATTTAGTTTAGGCACTAAAAACTACTTGGTTAAGTTTAGGAAAGGAACATAGTTCCAGTTAAAATCTGACCCTGCACAACAACAACCCTACATGTCCAAAGGTAACAAATAGGGAGTGGCAGCCCTGTCTCAGTACCAAAGGACACCTCGTGTGCAGCTGAGACATGGCTTTGAGAAAACTGCATTATTTGAATAACATTGGGCTGACCACTATACATTCAACAAATCATATTGATGAAGTGAAAACATTTTTTACACATTTTTGTGAATGTACTTAAAATCAAAACCTCAAAATTAATTTATTCTTAAAAGTGGTTCAACCCTTAAACCAGCGCTTTTAGAATCTACTCTGACAGCAGTTAGAGCTTCCAGTCCCCACACTTGTTGTACAGCTGGAGCAAGGCTGATCCATGAAAGCCACATCCAGAAACCCACAGAGCCATGGGCAGAGCCAAGGTTTGGCCAGGGGGGACCATGGAAATCACAAACTGAACTCTGGCCACCCCATTGACCACCTCACACAGCCGGTGCTGAAGCCCTATGCACATACTAATAGAACTAGAGTTGCAGTAACTACTAAATTTCTTTTAATTGTATGTTACTGATTTTATCAGTTAAAGAAAGAATAATTTTAGCAAACATTCCAGATTTTTTTAAATTCATTTAAGGAATACAATAAAATGTGTATTGTGTATGAATGTAGTTAAACAAAGCATTGATGACCAAAAAAAAAAATACATTACAAATATTATAAACTATTTGGCCTATAGCAATTTGCCACACGATAAGAAATAAATAAATAGTCTTACAAAGTGCAATAAAGACAACTAATTATCTGTAATATGGTATGATGAGCTTTGGATATGTAGTTCAGTTATAACGTAAGTATGTCATTTGTAGTGATGGGCTAAAACATGCCGATGCACAAATGTGGTCTATTATGAGCATAACGCACACTGTTTCCTCACATGCAACACAGAAGAAAAGGATTGACAACTTGAGGTCCTGTGCCTCATTGCCTCTGTGGCTGCTTTTCAGAAAAACAGGACAGTTGAATGGATGTGCTGTAACTTCCTGTCATCACAGAAATTAACTATTCTAATGTAGTGTGTTGAATCACATGAGGACAGTGCCTAAGGCTTTTCATATCCCTGCTAGACCTCAAAAAAGTAAATAAAGCACAATTCCTGGTCAACCACATGCCGTCTCTGAGCTGGTCTTTACCCAAGTTCACAAAGTGTTTTTAGATATTAGGTCATTGTCAGGAAAAGTTGTTTTAGATTTCATTTCTGATGATGAAGTAGATTTGTATGTTTTTCTACCTTGGTTACATCAAAGGAGTTTTGCCTCAGCAGTTTTTTGTGAACCCCAAATTCTGGGGTTTCAGACTACACTATACTTTAAGAAGACTGGCATAATTCTAGCAGGCCACGGAGTCAAACTCAGCAGCAATCCCAGCAGATCAGCCGATTTCAGGACCAGTCAGATGTGGACTAGCTTTCCATGTAAAAGTGTGTGGGGGGAGGTCTAAGAACAGAGAAATACTGCCAAATATAAATTACTGCAAATAGAACAACAATCTTATTTTAACTAAAGTGCCCCTAACAGAACTGATATACATTATGATAAGTAGTTATCAAGGCATAAATTCTAAAACACGATAGTCTACTTGTTGAGTCACAGCCAGTCATAGCTTGCATCTTTCATGGCCAGTGTGATGTCAGCCAGGAATTTCAATAGATAGACTTCTGAAAACAGGAGTGTAAACAATCATGGTGCTCTGTAAATTCTCCAAACCCACCAAAATCACACTACATTTAGTCATCAGGCCTGATCAGTGCGGCTGACTTCTTTTTACCAAGAATGCCTCTAACATGATTGATTGAGGCATGTGCAGGGTCTTTATCATTCATCATTTCATCTCTTTATATCAGAGTACTAACTTCATAGTTTCACATAGACATGGGTAGAAATGCACATATATTCATATTTTCTTTTGCTGAGTTTCTAGAAGTTCATGCTACATTTTGATAGAAACCTGCCTTTGTTTCGTGAAAGAGCCGTCCCATAACAAGGTGCACTCCTTGGATTTGATTATATAAGGACCCCACTGCCTTTCAGGTTGTAAGAAAAGTCTAGCTAACGTCAGGAGCTGTGCTGTGGGACTGGCTGACAGTTAAAATGAGTGATGATGGATATTTTGTGCTTCTGGTGATGACAATAGGGCAACAGACAACTGACAAACGCCAAACCCTAATGAGAAGTAAAATTTGTTTATACAAGCATGTTCCGATTGTCTAAGCACCCTGTCCTGCCACTTTAGACTTATTGAACCACAGGTAAGGACAAGTTAAGAAGGCACTTTAAGTTGCCACTCATTTATCTTCTGTGTGAGCAAAACAGGCAAACAGAAAAAGCCAGACTGGCTTCTTAATTCTAATGAGCCTAAATGGGTCTAAATGTCATGGAACAAGAGCAGCTGTGTGAGCCTGGCAGGCTGCTGTCATAGTGGTAATAGTTGACTGGCACATACAGTCTGCCATGGGAGCTGGGCAATTACGTGGGCAGACAAACTCCCTTATCTCTAATGAACACTTGCAGTAGCTTTAAAAGCTTTCACATCTGTCCTAGCAAAGAGGGTGGTGGGTTGGAGAGGGTGGGGAGAGGGGTTCTAGATGTCTTTTACCATCATTTAGACTCCTCTGAACTGCTTCAATAATCTGTCTTTTGAGAGAATGTGGGCAGTTGATCATTACTCTTGAGGGCTTTTTAAAGGTTGAAAACAAAGTTTGGGCACCGAGCCCTAATCTTGGTGTCTGGTTTGTTAAAGGTTCCCTTTTCATGCCTAGCGCATTCTCCTCATAGGTCAGTCTTCTGATCGAGCAGTTTCTCTTACTCTATGTGCCAAAAAAAAAAAAAATGTTTAAATTAACTTCAGAAAGCAATTCATCCCCTTGTGATAAATAGCCATATGGGCCACTTGCAGTAAGTCCACAAAAGGGACATACATTCCTCTGCCCCGGCACATGAATAGAGCCAGTAGAGGATATCCCACACATTATCCTTATTTGGGATCTCTGAATCATTTACAACATCTCAGATTTGTTAAGTGACTTTTGATATGGAGCTCAGTGATTCATCTGGTTATAGAAACTGTAGAAATTTGCAGGCGAGGACAGCATTTTCCGACACAGCTAGCTAGTTACTTCTGAACACATCCAACAGCAGTATTAACTATGCAACATCATGTGGGCAAACACAGGGGAGAAACCTAAACCACCCCAAGTTGCAATTCTCTAGTTTGGTGGCACAAAATATGGTGCCACCCAGGTTTTCTACTGGACATGCCACTTTCCCACGGACAGTGGTTGGCCACCAGTGCCTCACTGGTGGATATTTGTGTGGATTTATATTGATGGTTGTTATGTTTTCTACTCGGTGCCTATTCTATTTAAAATGTCTGTAATACAACCCGACCGATTTATCAGCAGGCCGATATTATCAGTCAGTATTAGCTATTTGCCAATCTATTGTTATCGGCATTTATAACAGCCGATGAATGAAAGTAACAAACAGACAGGAGAAACATGAATAAATGCCACAAGGCAAAATATGTTGGTCAAGTATTAAAGTTGTTCTACATACTGCTAGTGTTTAGCTGTAGCTAGCTTAGCTAGCTTTAGCCTCTTCAAATGATAACCATAAAAATGAATGTGGATTGACGCAGGTGTACAGGTTGTACTAGGTGGACGTAAGAGCTCTTAATTTGCCAGAGTTCTTTAGTTGCCATGACCACAACTTCCATCTGTGATAGTAAAAGGCAAGGCAGCTATGTCTCTCTCTACTGATTTCCTACTAAGGTAAACCAAAGTGACTTAAGCTGAAATGGCTAACGTCATCAGGCTCAATGAACCCAAAGTGGAATGAAATGTAAATTTATTCTGTTTAAAGGTTAGGACATCCAAAAATTTAAAGCAACAATTCTGTGATAGTAACATAACTTGTTGGTCACTTGGGGACAGCGCAACAAATTGCAAACATCAACATATTGTCAAGTATGGCTCAAGATTAGCATAAAGTTGGAGTCATGGATTTGGCAAATCCATCAGCGAGGCTCTGTGTATTCTAGTCTCTATGTACTGATCAGATTATTTGGTTCTTTAGCTATGAAATGCTCCACTCTGCTCACCAGCTACTTGCTAACTTTGCCTAGAGCTTTGTCACTATAAATAGATGCCTGCTGCTGTCTGACACCAGGGGCCTGTACTATGGAACAATTTCATCTTTTCTTTGTCTGCCTTCACTTACACGAAAATCAGCTATCGGGCTAAGCAGTAACATGAATATTGTTAACACCTCAATGACTCAACCCAGCCTTTTCTAATCTAGCTATGACTGTGTACACACACAAGAAGTAGTGTTGGCAGCATATGACCAATTACAAACATGGACAGGTCAACTGGCAGAAGAGCAATATATTTTACAAAGGAAGAACAAACTATAATTTTAGCAGAAATACTAAAAATTTCAACACAAAATACAGGCTAAAGCAACGCAGTTGATCCAGCCGAAGGAGCGATGTGTGTGATGGGAAAAGCACTCTACAGTATGTATTATCTAATATTAAAAAATACTGTGTGAATGTTTGTGTACTTGAAGTGCTTTTACTGGAAAATCTCTATATTATTATCATAGTTTACTGACCATAAATAAAACAAAAAGGAAGACCAAATACCACCAGAGATAAGAGAGAAAATGTATTTGTTCTTTACTGACCCTGTAAAGAACAAACACACAATTAACACATATTCACAGTATAATTAGGTTGCCTGTCTTATCAGCTGCGTGGTAGATTACAGAGGTATTGATTCCAAACTACAATGTGTGCCTTAATTTTTTCATCCAGCAAATCCTGACTTTGCTTGTCCTTGCATACTTGCATATACACACTCACTAACAATGTTTCTTTTCCTGTCAAACTTCATACTCAGTTGGCAAACAAGACACTTGAGCATAGACACTCAAGAAACAAAGAGAAAACACATTAACCTAGCTCCTATTTGAATGGTTCTATCTATGTGCTTTACAAATTACATCAGCTAAGATCATTAGCATGGATCAGTGTGAAAGCCTGACAAAGCAAAATGAAAGGTTGAGATAGAAAGGCTGAGCAGGGGATGATTACGGGGAAATCTCAGAGCAGTCCTATCTCTGGCACACACACACACTGTTGATTACTGCGCTATCACAAGACCAGCCAGCAGAGGAGCGAAGAGACAGCAAGGAGACGGAGAGCTTGTGGTGTTTACTCTCTATGAAGGCGGTGCAGACCCACTGAGGGCTGGCAACAGGGCAGGCCAGCGTGATTGACTGCACGCCCTGTGGAAATTATCACTGGAAGCTGAAGAATAGAGCAGAATAAGGCCGGTGCTATCACATGTCTCCGTCCTCCATGCAGAGGAATTCGCATGTCACCCGAGTCTGACGGACTGTCTGAGCAAATGCGACTGTGGCGTCTGAGATAGCGAGGGATTACATTTTTCATTGAAGCTTCACAAGGCAGCCTGGAATGTTAGCTGCACCGCTCATCAGCGAGAGGTCACATCATGTAGTCATGTCAGTAAACTGCACTCAGAGTGCTCACATTTACGCAGCAAGCTGCACAACAAAATGTACAAAAGCACAATAAAGGTGAAAGGTCAGAAGTTGGTCAGCTGTGCTTTCTCTGGGCAGAGTGCTCAGTCATTGCTGTTTCAGAGACCACAGCTTTTGGCTGAGAAGGAGAAGGTCTACATCAGGGGTCAGCAATTAAAATCAGCCATGCCCAGGGTTTTTCTGCACTTTTCATCAGTGTTGTACAGGCCAAGTATAACAGAAAAAAGTCTTGTCATGGGTCCAGATAATTTTTTTCAGCTGTCTTAATACTAACCTGAACTGCTCTACCACTAACATAAATCATATGCTCATTGTAACTTCAGTATTTCCCACAGTAGAATAATTTTCTTAAAGAGGCATCCTGGTACAGTGTGGCTGAAATACTGCTTTAATCTGATTTTCACATTATAGAGATATCTTCAAAGGTTTTTATTCTGTACTCAAAAAAATATGACATTGAGAACCTAAAAAAGATTTCTTGTAGTCTCTGTGACTGTGTACCTTGGAACAATGATGCTCACACATTTTATAATAAGAATTTTATTTATATAGCACTTTTTAAAAAACACGCAGTTGCAAAATACTTCATAAAACCATTACATAAAAAGTAAGTGTACATACATAAACACAAGCATATGTTCATACATACCTACAGTACATACAAAGTGGCCATCCCTGGGGCTGAAAAATAAAGCCAATGTATAAGGGCCAAAAACTGCAGTTCGTCTAATGGCCACTCGAGGTTGGATCCAAAAACAAGTTAATCCTCATAGATTCCCATGTTAAAATGCCCAACTTTATAGTATTAAAAAGCATGTTTACAGCCTGGTACATAAAACAGTTTTTTCCTCTATGGATAGTTTTCCCCTTCATAACAACTTTATCGTGGGTATTTTTTTTTTCTTTTATCCATGTGGATACTGGAGTTTGTGGCATGGCTGTCTTGATTGACAGGTGTGCCACTGTAGGCAGCTGTAGCCAGTTGGTGTCTGGTGTCTGTCATTGTGATTTAGTTTTGGTGCGTAAAATTCTAGTATCTTGCTAACCAAAAGTGAAGAGCCCAGAATAAACTAAAACAAGTAGAGAATGTTTAAGAAAATTCAGTTCAGCTTTTAATGTAGCGTGTAGCTAATTACCGGCAAACACAAGGTACAGCTGAGGTTGATCGGACTGTCACTAGGTTTTGTTGCATTTGCTAATTATTAGATAGAGCAAAATGGAAAGCCAGAGGATCACCACAGTAAACAGTAGACACTGTAGTAATGCTAAAAACTGGGCTTAGTTAAAACCCTAACAACTGTTTTTAGTAGTATTTGAAGCCTTTTGAATGTTTTCTGATTTAAGACTGTTAAACCTAGAAGTAGTCGAGTCCCTTTTAATATTGATAGACAAAAGCCTGTATGGCTACTTCTGTATCTTTTAAACTCACAACTGATCTAATCTTGGATACCAAATTTACCTTTTCACCACATGCTTCAGTATGAGATATTGATATAGCTATATTTTATATTGAAGATGCTCCATAACCAAATGTTCAATAAGAGCACTTCTTTAACTGAATGTAAATAAGATCTTGCAACATTATAGAATACAGTTTTGGTGCCACTAAGCAGCAGATGACAGTCCTCCAGGAGCAACACCCAGCTTTGTGGTTAATGACTGCTCATGATCTGCTCCATAAATTAGATTGAACAATCAAAGTTGGCTAATCCCCTGTAGACCAGTCTCTGATCACTGGTGCCATGTAACTGATGGGAACAGCTTGTGAAAATGTTACAAATGGTTCTCTTTAGGGCATGTATAAAACTACTGTGGATCATTGCTCATTGAACTGGCAGCCTTTTTTTTTTTTTTTTTTTAAATCAATGCTGCTTAGATT
>VUQI01046921.1:0-16252 GCA_015106735.1 Paratilapia polleni | reverse complement strand
TTCATTCAACAATAAACACAAAAAAAAAAAAAAAAAAAAACAACAAAAAACATAACAACCCCCCCCCCCCCCCCTCTTGGACATAGTATGTCATTTGTCTTTCTATCCATAGCATCTGCAATGGGGTCATACTAAACCGATTTTTAATTATGCCCAGGGTTACCGTTTAGTCATATTTATTTATTTATTTTATTAATTTATTTATTTCATTTTTCACAGATCAAAGTCAACATAGTGGCTGTACTGGCTCACGTCGGGACACGGGATAAACTTACTTTTTTCAGATTGCAACTTGAGCAGAAATGACTCCTGCTAGAAAACCCGTTCTGTAAGATGTCAGTGACATCATCAGTTTGACTTCAGCACACTAAGCAAACAAACAAACAAACACGAAATCCCGTATAAAGTACAAATAAAGAGAAAGGCTCCTACCTCTCACGCACAGTAACGACATGACCGAGCGCTTCCAGCGACAATCCAGTAGTTTCACAGAGTTTGTAGAGCGGGCTCTCAGCGGAGATTCACTGTGTGGGGTAACATTATAACATCCGTTAAAGAGCTTTTTAACTCCTCTTTGATGCTTACAGGTGGTTCTCTGGTGCCGGACTGGGGCAGAGAGCAGCTGCCCCCCGCCGCTGCCACGCCATTATTAAAACTCTCATCACAGGTTTCCAGACTGAAGGACAGCCCGAGAGCAACAAGACAGAAGGGAAGGCGGGGTCGGAGCACCTGTTACTGGCGCATGATACATCCAATGAGAATGCAGATCTACGCTAAAGGGCGGAGCTTTCTAAAGGCATTTGACCAATCGCCGAGAGGGACAAGTTGGAGGAAGACACAGGTTACGCGCACAGATTCTACGCAAAGTAAACATCCAGAACTTTCTATTCCCAGCGTAGACAGTATACAGTGATTCCTAATAGAAATCTTTAAAGATTCATTTAAAGTGATCAAAGTGACCAGGCTTTTTTTTTTTCTCAAATTTCAAAAATCTTTTGAACTGTGTCTGCTCTGATTCTCATACTAGACTGAAATCTCAGTATTGGATGGACTGCAAATATTGTACATTGTATCATAATCTGTGGCGAGATATTGGGTAAAGTTTTGGTTTGGTAAGGATAAATAAAATAAGCTATATGAAATTTGTATTCTCTAATGAATTTTCCATGAATATCAATTTTAAGTAAAACTACACTTTCCTGCTTTCAAAAACAGAAATGAAACTATAAGATTCAGAGATGATGCTGCCATTTAAATCTTTTTTGTTTATGCTGCTCTCTGTTGGTTTTGTTCTATTTCACGTTATGTATTCATTTACTTTCCCCCCCCCCTGTTGTTTCTTTTTTTGTCATTTTGTTGACCTGTCAACACATATTTACTGCCATATTTGTTTTAACCAAATGAATATTGTTTATTTGCACATCTCTTTGCCATTCTTAATTGTCGTTAAAAGATAAAAAAAACAACACATAATTAGTGAAATCAGGTGTTTCCGTATTTTTTTTTTATGAATTAGAGTGGCATCCCAATACCTTTACTTTATATTTCTTTATATGCAATTTATCTTAGTCTTACTCAGTTGTTATACATAGTATGATGCTCTTTTTTTCTTTTCTTTTTCTTTTTTTTAAAGAAAAAATAAATAGTTTTCATTCTCAGGGTAATGGATGCATTATTTAAATAAATGTATGTAAATCACAGTGTCAAGTCAGATCCGGTTTCTCGCCACCCCTTATCATTGGAGAGCTTTACAGAAAAGCAGCCCATCTAACTTCAACCCCGTTTTCTTCGAAAGACACAAGCTCTCCACTATCTGCCAAATCCTCACATTACCATTTCACATTTCTATGCACCCAATTAAATAAATACCAGAGTAAAATCAAACAAAACCAGGCTGATTGTTCATACACAACGCCCATGTAGTGGTTTCAGCAGTTGCCACATAAACCAAGGGACCTCAAACGACAATGAGTGAGTTTAATAAATTTGAGAGAAAACAAAACGAACAGCACCACCCTGTGAACTGAGTCAGCCATTACATTAGAACCACAGGCGTTTATTTAAATAATACTAATAATACTAATAAATAAATAAATAAATAAATACATTATTGGGAGCAGTCATAATGGTTGTCTAGCAGGTGTAATATTTTTCCTAACAAGATTCAATATAAATAACTTAAGGCATATTTCAGAATAGTTTTGCAGTCATTCGGGTTGAATGGTATTTAAAGAGAAAAGAGGGAATAAAAATAACATGTTTTAAAAAACGTAAAAGCAGTGAAAGTAAACAACAAAAAAAAATCGGGTGCTATTCGAGCCAGAATCCATAAAAAAAAAAAATAAAAAAAAAATCTATTAAAAATAAAAGAAAAAAAGAAAAAAATCAGTCTTTCAGCGGAACTGTCGGACTGCTTTTTGTTTCCCGCGCTGGCGGACTTTTTCAGCATTGCACCACTGATGTAACTTTCATTTCCTGATCGGCAAGGGTCACTCACATGAGTGGATAGTTTCACCGGACTCCAGTTTACGGAGCTGCATCTTTTATTTACAGTCATTCTTCAGTATTTCGGTGATGTTACGGACGCTGTGCCGGACCGGCGGGGCCATTCTGCAGGTAACTGAAACAGTTACTGTGTCATCTCCGGCTTCTTGGCTCGTGCAGCAGGTCTTTCTGCGCCGCTGGTGAAATGACGATCATTCATTAGCGTGCCCCAGTGTGTTACCAATTCACGAAATGTTACTCTTCACCCCGATAGAGGTGGCACTAAGTTAAGGAGCCTGATTTTTAGTTGAGCGCTGGCGAATATAATGATTCATTCTGGGAAGAAAATGAACTGCTAGTGAGGACGGTCAGAGAAATATTTTGGTGTGATCCATACATGCATTAATATATACCATATGATTGTGTTCATATATAATACATAAATACTAGAATATGACAAACTAAGCTGAACCAAAAGCAATAAAAGGTCAAAGTTAAAAACGTAAAACCAATAAATTATATTTATTCAGCAACCTCGAGTTCTACAAATTGTGCTATTCGTATGAATCCTGGATCAAAATTGCTGCAATGGTGCCACCTGTTTATATTTAAGTGTATTCTTTCGTAACTCTGTAGCAGACCCAGCGGACTGTGCCGAGGTTGTGTGTTAACCCAGTCCAGCAGCGATGGGCGTCCAGCCTGCCCATGAACACTGTGGTGCTGTTTGTGCCCCAGCAGGAAGCCTGGGTGGTGGAGAGGATGGGTCGCTTCCATCGGATCTTGGAGCCGGTACACTTTCCTATAATTAATAGATCCCAAACAACCAAAAGCAGAACAAATAGATGGTGTTCTTCCCCAAACAACATATACTAAATTCCCATATTATTAGTCGCATGCACTTCATGAAGGTTGTAATGTTGATTTTTTTATTTATTTATTTTGTTGTTAAATCAGTTTGCATTGAACTGTATTGCATTACATAGCCCACCACATTCATATAGAAGCTTATTATGTAAACCACAGTTTCACTAATTTGAGAGTGTGTGTTATCTGGGTAGACTGCTAAAGAAACTTGTCTTTAGACAACAGCCAGTTTAGCAAAAAAATACTATAACTCATTTTGTTTCATTTTGTGGGAACTAGTATCATTCAGTGCTGGCACACCCTAACATTTTCCCTTTTACTGTCTCTAGGGTTTGAACTTCCTCATACCCATACTTGACAGAGTCCGCTATGTTCAAAGTCTTAAAGAAATTGTGATTGATGTTCCAGAGCAGTCTGCAGTATCTCTAGGTAAGTAACACATTGTTTATTTTTCATTGCTCACAGGAGGATGAGCATGAAGGCGGATTTTCTTAGAGGGGTTTTCATTGTTTTCTGCATAAAACTCTTCTGCTTTCTTTGAACTTGCAGATAATGTAACCCTACAGATTGATGGCGTGCTTTACTTAAGGATACTAGACCCTTTTAAGGTATGCTGGCAAAGATGAGAACACATTCAAAGGCTTTGTTGCTTGCTTGTTTTTTGGTTTGTAAATTCACTTTATTACTTTGGTTTGTTCACAGGCCAGCTACGGTGTGGAGGATCCAGAGTACGCCGTCACACAGTTGGCACAGACCACCATGCGTTCAGAACTGGGCAAACTCACATTGGACAAAGTGTTCCGGGTAATGACAAACTGCTGTTGTAGCTCATATCTTCTCTTCATTCACGAAGGGACGTGTTGTATTTATGTGTGTATTTATTTCTAAGGAAAGGGAGTCCCTCAATGCTAACATCGTCCACTCCATCAACCAAGCTTCAGACGAGTGGGGAATCCGTTGCCTTCGCTACGAAATCAAAGATATACACGTTCCACCTCGTGTTAAAGAGTCAATGCAGATGCAGGTGAGAGAAATACACTGGCTTTTTAAAAGAATAAAAAAGGTAAAAAATAACCAAAGATGCTTTTTTTTTTTTTTAAGCATTTCCTTTAGTTTGGCTTTCATTGCTTGACTCACTGCACCATCTTGTGGTCCAAATTGGTATTACACAAAAGTGCATCCTGGCCCCTGTTCAACTTCAACTGATATCTCTTCAACACAATAGACAGACTTTTTTGGACATAAAGTCATAGCAGTCGTTTCTTCATATTCTGTTGGTAATTCTAGTTAAGTTTGGAAGAATTCACAATACCTTGAAATAAATCAAAGGTCTTTACAGACGAGGTCAGAAACATTTTGTTGTGCGTATAACTGCAGGAACAAGGCTAAACTCCCCTGAATTCACTCAACACACACACTTTATTCACTCTGTGTAGGTGGAAGCTGAGCGTAAAAAGAGAGCCACAGTCCTGGAGTCTGAAGGGACGAGAGAAGCAGCCATTAATGTCGCTGAGGGTCGTAAACAAGCTCAGATCCTGGCCTCGGAGGGTGGAAAAGCAGAGCAGATCAATAAAGCAGCTGGTAGGTGCATTTAGTCGGTTTATCTCTCCAGCTTCCACAATTTCTCTCACATCTTTTGCTTTTGGGGGCTGATATATACTCCTTGTTACCTACTCTGCTCCCTCCAGGTGAAGCACAAGCAGTTTTGGTCAAAGCTGAGGCGAAAGCCAAGGCCATCCGTCTGCTGTCAGAGGCTCTGACTGAGCAAGTAAATGTGGTTTTCTTTTTTTGTAATTTAAAAAAAAAAAAAAATCAGTCTGACTTTTATAAAAGAGAATTCATTGGTTAATCTGATTTTTTTTTTTTTCCTTTGAAATTCAGAATGGAAATGCTGCCGCTTCATTAAGTGTAGCTGAGCAGTACGTGTCTGCTTTCTCGAACCTCGCTAAAGAGTCAAACACCATCCTTCTGCCCTCTAACACTGGTGACATTAGCGGAATGGTAACACAGGTATGTAAATGTGCACATTCAGAGTAGGGTCACCACTCCTGGATTTATATTAGTAAGTTAATATGACATTAATGGTGCTTATCTTGTTTTCTTGCCACTCAGGCTATGACTATTTACAGTACGTTGGCAAAGACGAGCCCAAAAGCATCTGCAGAGGTTGTCGAAGAGAACGGCGAGGAGCTTGCGAGCCAGTCGACATCACCTCAAGAGCAGAGAACTCATGAATGAACTCAAATTATCATATGACACAGAACCAGAAGAGGCAGTTTATGTTGGAGTTATCAAGGCTCCAAGGTTTGTGCTCACGCAAACCTTCAAATGACGGGACAGAAGGGAAAACTGCCAACTTTATAAAGTCTTCTGAAGTCTTGCCCTGGAGCCTGGGGGAAAGTTACACCTTTTGTATGAGGATTCGTAGTCTTCACTGAGTATTGTATAATTACTGTCTGTTTGAGAAATTAACACCAGCCTCCAGCCAAATACACGCATAGCAGTGACTGTCCGGCTGACACAGATGTCAGCGCAGGCACGGATGCAAAAATAAGCCTCTCAAGAGCAAATGTTTTGTGTATTGAGGCCTTTTGAGTTTAAGTCAGTCATGCAATTGTGTTTTCTTATTTTGCAACCTATTTTCCATGGTTTCTCAAATGACTTATTACTCATGTAATAATCAAAGCCAGCTCAGGTGAAAGTATATACATGGGGATCGTTTATAAAAATCTGACAATTCTTTAACTACTTTCAGCACCAGTGGGACCACAGACTTTAAGTTGCTGTATGTGATGTCTGGCTGGAGTCCTCAGAATGTTTGCAAAAGTGTAGTAAATTCACAGTTTAGCCCTGTGCCACATAAAACATTATTCCCCTGTAAAAGGCTATGGTATAATTTCCTTTAGAAATAAAACCTTTTGAAATCATTAAGAAATAATTCCTTCTCAAAGACTAGGTAATATCCTCTGAGTGTTTGTATTCACCTCTAATGTCTTATGGGTGGTATTTATTAAATTCTAAGATTCCCTGCAAAGAATCAAAGTTTGTCATTTCTGGTTTATACAAAATAATGCAACGTGAATTGGGTAATCTGAGCATGTCTCAGTTTAATTTGAGCAGACCTGAAAAGGTTGAGGACGTGGTGAAATGAGATATTACGACAAAAATGTTTAAAAAAATGTAAATCACTTAAAAAAAAAATCTCCCATGATGATTTAAAAGATGAAAAAAATAGTTTGTAGCCACTAAATATGTAGCCATTTACCCTCTTTCTTACTTAAGGTTCCTTGAAATCTTTGCTGTATTGTGGATATGGGTTATATGAGCCCTCCAGCTTACCTTACAGGCATGAACATGCATTTATTTTACATACTCCTGTTGTGGTTAGGTGGAACAGTGGTGCAGTGATTAGCACTTTAGCCTCACAGCAAAAACAATCTACGAGTCACCCTGGGGCCTTTCTGTGTGGACTTTGCATCTTCTCCCTATACCTACGTCAGTTCTCTCCAGGTACTCTCCCTTCCTGCCTAGACATAGACAGTATAAAAGCTGCACATAGCTAATGTGATGTCACCCACTGATGTGACTGTGGATCTGACTGTGAAACAGCATGCTCTTTGGCTAGCGACCTGTCAATCAAAAGTTGTTTTGCATACCTTGGATAATCCTCCTTTCTGAAATTTAGAAAATAAAAAGGCAAAAAAAATATTCAGTATAAACCAAAAGGAGAGACTGAGTTCATAAACTCATCAGGAAAGTGTCGACAGAGGTCAAGCCAGAGAGCCGTTTTCCCGTAGACTTCTATAGGACCGTGAATCTTTTTGCAACCATAGGTACTGTCCCCTGGTGGCCATTAACAAGAATGCAGGTTTAAGAAATATCCCTGTCGGTTTCACTTTTCAGACCTGGAAGCTTTTGTTTTATGCTTCCTATGGGCATACGTGTGTCTCTCTGTGCTCATTTCACCCTGTGATAGACTGGCGACCTGTCTAGGGTACACCCTGCAACAGCTGGGATAGGCTTCAGCCCCCACCATGAATTGGATAAGCAGCTAAGAAAAATGATAATTGTACCATGAAATTATACTTTTGTCACCATTATAGATATTTTATAACAATTGGTATGAACGTTGATATCTAATCCATTCTCTTTTTAGGCTGATTTATGTGTTTAACAGGCTCCGAGAAGCGCTAAAGCTGTTACTGGGTTTAAATGAGCGCAGGGGGAATGTACCTGTAAGTCCAAGACCGGGACAAAATAATGTTTTCATTGGTGTTACACAAAAAAGCGACCACCGTGAATTTCCGCCGGGTTCCTGCCACGCTAAGGTTCCTATCAGTCACCAGCCATCTAATCTCATTGTACCGGAGTCCCAATGAAGGTGAGCGTGTTGCTTGGCTGTGTGTTTACCTGAGACACCTGCACCCCTGTGTTGTTAATACACACATTCACGTCCGACCTCCAGCCGAGAGAGGACGAAAACCCAGCCGCTGCAAGGTCAGTGACAAAAAGCGAAGCGAGCTAGCCGCTGCTAACAGCGTTAACTAAACTGTCGTTAACCGTCATGCATCATAGCTACCTGTGGGTGTAAACGTCGAAATCGGTTTAGTTGAAACTTTAAATTTTTGCCAAGTTACGCGTTACCAGAATTAGTGTCTCGTAGAACAACTGTAGCTCACAGACAGCTGTTTCTCTCACTTTGTTCCCCCCTTGATGTAAACCAACTGTGCCTGCATTTTACCTGGACCTGCTCTCATCTGTTCCTGTAGGATGAAGGTGCTGCCTGTGCTGTCCCTGCTCCTCTGGATGTGTGCGGTGTTCTTTGTGGGTATCTACCTGTTCGTGGGTGGCTTCCTGCTGGTGAGGCTGGAGGTGAACAGGACCAGCACCTGCGGAGACGTGCTGGAGCCCGGAGAGGAGCCAGTGGACTTCTGTCGAGCTCAGCCGCGCTTCCGCAGGGTTGTCCTCCTCATCATCGACGCCCTGAAGATTGATTTTGCTAGGTTTGACCCCGACAACACAGCGCCGCGACCTTATGAGAATAAGCTACCTGTGCTGCAAGAGACGGTGTCATCCAGGCCTTTACAAAGCCGCTTGTACCCTTTCCGTGCTGACCCACCTACCACCACCATGCAGAGGATCAAGGGGTTCACGACTGGATCTTTGCCGACCTTTGTAGATGTAGGTAACAACTTTGCATCCAGTGCCATCTTGGAAGACAATCTTATTCACCAGTTTGGACAAGCAGGTGAGTTGTTATGCAGACTTTCAGTATCTGTATGTAGTTTACTGCTGCTCCACTGTCTAGGCTCAGACATGAACTCGGTGGATGACATTAGGATGGGCATTTCCATAAGGTGGCAGTTAAAAGTTAAAACAGCAGCATAACATTAATTCTTGGGCATGTGTCCAAATACTAGAACAGCTATCGCATACCAATGTGTTCTGGATTTTGCCTGATGCAAGCAATAGTCATAAGTTTAAGATGTGTGGAAGGAAAGAAGGAAGAGTTTCTAGTACAGCGTTTGGTATGAATGCACTGGTCTGTGAAATTCTAGACACCTGTCTGTCTGATTTTGTTCATATGAGTCTGTCGGTCTCTCGATAGGCAAACGAGTGGTGTTTATGGGCGATGACACTTGGGAGAGTCTTTTTCCTAAGAAGTTCCACCGCTCTCTGCCCTTCCCTTCTTTTAATGTCAAGGATCTGCACACTGTTGATAATGGGATTCTGCAGCACCTCTACAACACTAGTATGTATTTACCTAATACACATTTATTATGCCATTAAAGCTTACATTTTATCATATATTCCATGTTGCCAGCAGAGAGTTATAACTGTGCAAAAGCAAGTAATTTGTTTATGTTTGTATATGTGTAAAAAGCTGTGGCAGACAACAAGACATAGGCATATAGGGAAGACTTTGGTCGTGCTTCTGATGTATTTGTGCTTCATATCTCCTCATATGTCTCTCGCTGTTGCTTTTAATAGTGGTGGGTGATGACTGGGATGTCCTAGTCGCTCATTTCCTTGGGGTGGATCACTGCGGTCACAGGTTTGGCCCGGACCACCCAGCCATGGCTGACAAACTCACCCAGATGGATGGAGTCATCAGGTCAGGCAATAATACAGCTGCTACACGCTTGTTTCACAGCATTACCCAGCTGCATTCATCATCAGGTGCTGCCACAGTGCACCTGTAGTACTGTAGATATGTCGTGACACCTACTAGCGCTGCCATTTTAATATGTTGACCCAGACAGACATGGAAAGCATGGAAATATGACTTTTACTAATACAAATTGTCTAAAGATAATCAATAAGTGTAATGATCAGCCTAGGATAAATGTACCAAATCCATTGGTGGTACTTTTGGCCAAAACAAGCAACTGAGCATTAAATAAACAGCTGGCATAACCTGTGAAAACTCTGCTTTTCCTCCAGGTCTGTGATTGACCGTCTGCAGAATGACACCCTCTTGGTGGTGATGGGAGATCATGGAATGACAGATACTGGAGATCATGGTGGAGAAAGTCAGAAAGAGACTGATGCAGCCATCTTCCTCTACAGTCCTTCCCCCATCTTTCTTGGACCCCCATCACAGGTGGGTAGAATAACTGCCTTTTCAGACAGTTTAAACATGAGATGATCACAGCATGTCAGGAAGATGAATTCCTATTTACTTTGTATGAAATGTTTTATTTTATTTTTTTTTAATTAAAAGTGTAAGACATGTTATCATAACCAAAAAAAATTAAAAGTCTAGGTAAGGAAAAAAAAAGTTAAATGACAGTTTTGGCCCAAAATTTTAGTTTGTGCTGTAGTCCATCCATCCGGCCATCCTTTTTCTGATGCTCATCTGGGTCCGAGCTGGCAGGGACGGCAGTCTAAGCAGAGATGCCCAGACCTCCCTCTCCCCAGCCACCTCCTGCACCTCTTCTGGTGGGGCATTGAGGCTTTCCCAAGCCAGCTGGCTCCTTTCGATGTAGAGGAGTAGAGGTTGTACTCTGTGCCCCTGCTGAATGATGGAGCTCCTCATCCTGTCTTTAAGGGATAGCACAGACGCCCTTTGGAGGAAGCTGCCTCTTTTAGCTGCAATGCGTTTGGTCACTACCTGGAGCTCGTGGCCATAGATGTGGGTGGGAACGTAGATCATCCAGTAAATCAACAGCTTTGCTTTCACACTCCGCTCTCTCTTTGCGTCTGCTCCGCTCTTACCTCACTCGTGAACAGGAGAACCCGAGATACTTAAACTCCTCCACTTGGGGCAGTAGGTCATTCCCATTAATATAAACTCTATGCAGAGTGAGAGATGAGCACTGTTTTAGACCAATAAGTTATCAGAGCAGACTCAGTTATATTACATTCCGCTCATGGGCAGTCACATGTTTGCTGGTAGAAAGAAACATTTGACTCCTGTTGCTTTTCAGAACAACAGCATCAGTTCAGTCCCCAAATGAGCCAAAAAAGGAATAACAAAGTAGATTAAAATATATAAATAGCACACCCGTTTTCATCCATTTATGTGTTTGTCTTTATCTTATCAACAAATGCACATCATGTCGAACTCTCAAAATCACTGCTGTAATATAATCATGAAACATCAAACCACCGATGCGTACCCGTTTCTGTTCATGCTTGGCTGTGCAGTTCCCCGAATCCATTAAATTGATGCTGGCAGGTGGTCTCCGCCTTTTTCATAGATAAAAAGTGGATCTCGCACTGTAAAAGAGAGCTCGACCACTGATTTCCATAATTGTAGCATAATTGGAGAGCTATATCATACGCTGTTGAAAATCATCAGTTGCCAGAGAGAAATTACGCTGTTATAAAAAAAAAAAAAGGCAGAACTGAGTAGACATATTTTTTTTCAGGCGTTTTTGCCAGTGCCAAAAAAAATATATTGCCGTCTGTCATCCAGCATAACCCCCTCTTAAGAAAGCCTACAAGATAAAGGATACATGTCATTGAACTTAACTGGCAACCCAACCTTGGAGCAGCTACAAGTTATTTTGCTGTGTGCCAAAGATATTCACTTAAAAATATCACACATGATTATAAGGGTCAGCAGGAATTTAGATCACAAAAACATGTAGCAGTAATGTAATGTGGCACTTTCTTTTTCCCTGTGTTTTTGCAGAATGAACCAGATGTGGTGCCACAGACTGACCTGGTGCCCACCCTTGCTCTGTTGCTGGGGGTTCCTATCCCATACAGCAATGTGGGGCAGATTCTCTTGCCTTTATTTCCACCACATGGGCAGACAGAAGGTGCAGTTGGAGGTCTCAGCCAGCTGGAGGCACTGTGGATCAACATGAAACAGGTACGCTGCTCAGTGAAGAACCATCTAGAATAGTTTTTTAATGTTTCTACACAGAAAAGGTTTTTATATATTCCTGGAGCTTTTTCAGGAGGTGTTGTTTTTTGTTTTTTTGGTGTGTGTGTGTGTGTGTGTTAAATTTTGTCTCTGTTTTTGAAGGTCAACCGTTTCCTGGAGACTTACTCTGGCATGGCCAAAGACATCCCACCAGAGAGCCTCTCTCAGCTGAAGAATGAATTTGCCCTCCTCTCTTCTGAGTACCTCAGCGCTGTTATAGAGGGTCGCATACCCTCCCCACAGCTGGCCTCTTCTCTGCAGGCTTACCTCACCTCTGTCAGAGACACCTGCCGAGCCACCTGGGCCCGATTTAACCCACTGAAGATGGCGGCAGGTTTAGCCATCCTGGCGTTTGCTTGTCTGATGTGTTTCATCCTGTCTGAACTGTCCCTAGTGCTGATCAGGGAGAATGGTGCAGAACTGAAGGCCCCAATTGTTATGGCACTAACGGTGGGGATTAGTGTAGCTGCTGCTCAGCTGTTCACACGGGGCTACATCGAGGTGATGTGGTGCCTGGCAGCTGCTGCCTTCAGCTCTGAACTTCTCTTCTTCTGGAGGGCACGTCGACTCAGTACCCCTGCTGTGTCAAAAAATGGAACTAAAGCTCCAAAGCGTGTCAGTTGGCTTACCCTGCATCACCTCCTTGTCCCTTCTCTCTTGGTTCCACTCCTTCGCTGTGCGTCTCTGCTCTCAGATAGCTATGTGATTGCAGAAGGCCGGGTTGTGACATTTTTGGTGTTATCCCTGGCCTTATATATTCCCATCCATCTCAACTGGGATGGCCTACTTCTGCCCCCAACCCATGACCCGCTGAAGTCAGCTGGGCTGCTGCCTTCCCCAGCTTTGTCCCCATCAGCTGTGAGGAAAGAAAGCTGCACCCTCCTAGCTTGCTTAGGAATCCTTGTTGGCAGCCTCTTCCTCTCCCTCTCGTTCCACGGCTGTAGAGAAGAGCAGGGCTCCTGCCAGCCTTCGGCATTTCTTTCCCCTCTTTCCCGGTTGCAGGACAACCAGCTGAAGAACCTCCATTATGTCCTCTCTGTCATTTCTCTTGGCTTGTGGACATATCTGCTAAGATGCTGCCTCTGCCACTATGGTAACCTGAACTCCTCAGGTGGGACTGTGTTTACTGCCCGCTGGATCCTGCCACTGCTGTTTGTGTGCCTGGGGCTCCACTGGGCTGTTAGTGCCACTCCGGAGGACAGCTTCAGGAATCTGGCTGAGCTGATCCGCCTGGCACAGCTGGCCCTCCCCAGGGGTGCCTTCTGTCTGCTGGGACTGGGGTTTTCCCTGATCTGGCTAGACCCTCTCACTGTGTTCGTGAAGACCAGGACTGCAGCTTCAGCCAAAAGTTTGCCTCTACCCCCGCCCCGCTATCGAGCGAGCACCGGCATCAGCCCTCAAGCCGAGCTGCACCACCTTATCCCACAGATCTATCAACGCATGCGTCGCTCCCTAGATGATGGAGAGCTGAGCGGGGGCAGTGAAGTGGACAACAGGCCTGCTGTGGAGGCCTACGGACTTGGAACAGTCTACTCCGCTCCTGTGCTGTTGTTTAGTGGCCTATTAGGAATTGGTCTGCTGCTGCTGCACCCAGAGGGCATGGCTCTGTCTTTCCTCCTGCTGCTGCTAGAAATGGGAGCTCTGCTGCACATTCACGCCTCGTCTACAACACTTAGTAGCCTTCACGGAAAATATTCTGGTAAGATGTTTACATCGCATCTTTTCATTTTGAGTCTTACCATGTTCTATCTTCCTCTTAAAAAAAACAAAAAAAACCCCCAAAAAACAAGTTTTTAGTCATCTCACCGACCTCTCATTCTTCGCTTCAGGTGGTTTTAATGTGCCTTGGACTCCAGTAGTCTTCTGGTCCCTGGCTGCCACCCAGTTCTTCCATGCCACAGGTCATTTACCCACCTTCCCCTCTATCCAGTGGGGTGCTGCCTTTGTGGGATTCCCTGATGGACACACAGGCACCATACTGCCTGCCTCACTGGTTACCCTCAATACCTTTTCTTCACACATTCTTTTTGCAGGTAGGTACCAGAGAAGCAAAAATAAATGTTGATGTTTCAAGAAAAAAAAAATCACAGTTCATTAGGAAAAGTAGGTTATTGCTTCTGTAAAACTAACAGGATTCAGCTAGCATAAAATGGTATAATATCGACAGAAATTTCATTATAAGGAACAGAAAAACATGTCTAAACCAGATAATTTTTGTATTAAAATATACAGAAAAATAAGATATCCCAGGGGGATTAAAAAAAAAAATTTCAACACAGTTTTCAGCCTGAACAGTATAGTCACAAATATATATAAACTATCAATGAACCTGCATGGCAGATGCATCACTTTCAACTCTGCATTTTTGGTAAGTCACATTTACAGTCAGTAATATATTTAATTTTTGCATTAAAGAATAAACACAATCTTAAAAACGTTTGTGTTATTCAAGAGAATTAAAAACACTGACAAAAAAGCTCAAAAGAAATGAAGTAAAAATAAGCAGCTATGTAAAGTGCTTAAAATGAATTGTGAACTTGCTGATTTGTTGTTATTTTCCTCTCTTTGTCTTCAGTGAGTTGTCCATTGCTACTGTTCTGGCCCCTGGTGTGTGAGGTGCGTGGGAGCAGAGGACGCGCCTGCGGGGAAGAAGGAGAGGATGCTGTGATGGAGATGAGACTGAGAGAAAACCCTCAGCTGTTCAGCTCTGCTCTTCTACAGCTCTCAACACGCTACCTCTTTATTCATGGAGCGCAGGTCTGTCCACAGACCTAGAAATTCTCCTTCTTCACAATTTTGATGTTAAATCACGTCCATTTAGGGAATGTATGAGCTGGGATAAAGTCTTTCCTCAGTGGTGTTTTCGATTTCTGTTGTATTTCTTTCTTCCTTTCTTTTTTTTTTTATTCCTTTCTTTTTGATTCAGTTACACTTTTGGATGAGTAGCAGTATCACATCACACCACTCAGTCTCTCTGCTCACTTCACAGGTCTTTGCCTCAGTCTGTGCAGCTGCTATACTCAGGAGACACCTAATGGTGTGGAAGGTTTTCGCACCCAAGTAAGTGCCTGAATGGATTTTCCAGCTCATACAAACTCACTGACAGTAAAGGCTTTTTGAGGATATGGGTGCAGGATAGCTGCTAACTCTGTTTGAACTTTTCAGTGAATGCATTAGTGAGTGTAGGTCCATTTTTCTACCATGATAACCACACATTTACATCTAGGTTTTCTACTTGAAACAAATGGCTTGTGTTCCAGGCATTAGTGCCAATATGGTGTCCTCTTTTTATAATAAGGTGGTGGCTTGAAAATACTGACAAGATACAGCTAATTTAAATAAACCTGTTAATTTGTAGAGCTTGAAAAAAGAAATAATCTTGGTTCTTGGAGCTGAATTTTTATCCTGCGATCAGTTTAAGGTCTGAAGGAGTTGTTGGAACTTGTTTAGACTTGTTTAAACCTTTGTGCCTCTTCTGTTTTGTCCTTCCAGGTTAATGTTTGAGGCCTCAGGGTTCCTGGTGAGCAGCACGTTCCTGCTGATTGGCGTCACATTAGTGCTGAGAGTAGATGTGGCTGTGGGCCGCTGGTTTAAAAGACTCATCCCAGATGCATCCAGGTAGCGAAGGCACTGCTGCTGCAGCTGCTTGCTGACCGGAGCCCACCAGAGCTCACTGTGCCCCAGAGGAAATGGACACGGTGGTCACTTTTTTTTAACAAAAACGTTGCCATTGGTGATAAGCATACCCACAAACATGTCATCTGACATGTCGTACTGTGACGACTATGTTGTGCATCACTCACACTGAGGAACTTTAGTACAGCAAATCTTGGACTGACTGAACATGGAGCGTCGGGACCTTTACTGTGGTGTGATTAAACGACCCTACAAAGGTGATGGAGATCAAGGACTTTGAGGACCCTTTAAATTTGCATGTGATTAGAGAGATAACATCTCTTTGGTGTTTTTGAATGTTTCTCTTAAACTTTTCCAACTTATGGAAAAAACCTTGAAAAACAGTCAGCGGTTTGTAAGTGTTGGAAAAACTACAGCATAGAGTGTAGACACTCTAATTGCCTGGCCATTCGGTATTAAAAAAAAAATCAACAAAAAACATTTAAATAAATTTGGCCCTTTTAATATGTGATTCTTTTTCTTTTGCCAATTAATGATTGCAGGTGCCAGTACATTTATATGTAGTGTAGTAGCTGAATTGGCAGTCTGCTGTGATGGGAAATCACCTGTGAAATTAAGACATTTTTGCTTGGTAAAATGACATTTAAATGTATTTTTTTACATTTATGAGTGGGTGGAGGTTCAGGTTCTGTCCTTTCTTTGTGATTTTTAATTTGTGGCTTTTCACCTACGTGGAGACCACTAAGGGAAATCTGCTCGCCAGTATTTGGAGCTACTTTTTGATCACTTTGGCAGCAGGTTTTGTTTGTTTGTTTTTTGTTTTGTTTTGTTGTTTTTTTTTTAATCCATTTAAGTGCATTACAGCACATTGTTGATGTGTCTGCTAGTGTT
>VUQI01046920.1:0-11550 GCA_015106735.1 Paratilapia polleni | reverse complement strand
GTTACAGCACTTTCAGAAAGACATCTACTGTAATAAGTCAGAGTCAGACGCTCAAAATTTCCAGAGGGAGAACCTCTGAATGCCCCACTTGTGATGCTATGTAAAGTTGTTGTGTTTATAACATAAGTTTCCTGTGCCAACTCTCTGATGACAGAGTATCAGACTGTGTAAGTCTGACATTTCTTGTACTGTATCCTCCTTTGTGCGCTACTTGCTCTGTTACGTTCTTTCTTCTGTAATGGCTTTAACTGTGTTTGCACATTCTTTCAGGGAATTTAACCTGAAAACTGCAACAAAACATGCACTGTTTACAGATTTGAACGTACCCCAACTCAAAAGCGCTGGCTGCTGCCCCTCTGCAGGCTTCTTTCAGCAGAAAGTTAGCTTTTAGGACAAAAGACCTTAAAGAGACATGAGCTAAAACAGCTTGTTTCTTACAGGATGAACCGAGAAGCTGCAAAAAGGCTCAATTTTCGGACTATGAATCATGTAAAGCTGCTCTAATGAAGTCAAAGATTATAAATATGGAAGTGAAAACTTGAAAATGGTAGAGTGCCTTTAAGATGAGGCCATATTACAGGACAGGTAACATAAGGTGCGTTCAGGGACATTTTATGAATATGAGCAGTATGTTTAAAAATAGCCTTGCAGTCTGGAGTAAATATGATGGTCCAGTCAGTCTCTAAGAGGACACTATAATAACCGAATGTAATGTGAGGACATGGGGACCTCATAAAGAAACATTTCATCACTTTTATAAGAAAACCAAAGTTATAAAAACACTGTGAATCTTTCAGACTTTCCACAGACTCGGGCCCACCTTTAACGTCTCGTATGCGGTCGCGATGAGCAGGAACTTCCCGTGCGCGGACTCCTGGGTCTCCCCCTCCGAGCCGGGCTCCCCGGGCCTGAACCGGTCCGGGTGGTACCGCCGGGCCAGCTGCCGGTAAGCCCGGGCGATCTCCAACTTGGAGGCCTCCCGAGTGACGCCGAGCACGTCGTAGCACACCTCCTTCCCGCAGTACAGACCCTCCACCAGCGCCGAGACAGCCGGCAGGGAGGACACGGAGAGGAGCAGCACCGCGAGCCGCCACCACGAACTCCCTGTCCGCGGACACCCGGAACACCGTCCGCCTCCGCTGCGGCTCCGCTCCGTGGGAGCAGCCATCTCTGCTGTGTGCCTGCCTGCTGTCCCGTCGCTCGCTGCTGACGACATCGAGACGCGCCGGAGAGGAAGGACGACGAAGCACCAAAGATCGTTTGTACTGAAGACGAAGCCTCCTCTTTCTTTCTTTCTTTCTTTCTTTCTTTCTTTCTTTACACTGTAAAGACACACTGTATCCCGACTTTATAATGTTATAATGTATAAAACTGAGTGACATTTTAAAAAAAGTAAAATAAATAAAAATCAGAAATTCTCTTAAGTTATAATGAAATATTGTTTTTATTTCATTTTTTGTTAAGTAACTACATCACTTCACTTCGCAGTGTTGGATGTTGGAAAGCAAATTAATTACTTTTTTATGAAAATTATAAAAACAAGAGCTTGCTGATGGTATTGCACCAATGATGTGTGTCTTTATTTAAGTACACTTGTATGTGGATTCATTTTTATTGTTAATATTTGATAAAACTTGCAGGGTGTTTGCCTGAACTTTTTTCAGCCCCTGATGGGGGGCATGCCAGAAAAAGTTTGAGAACCCCTGGTGTAGATCTACAGTGGATGATCTAATCAAATTCTAGATTACTTTGTGATCAGATTTAGCAATAAATAAACACTACTTGTAATTTTAGCCCAGCATATTACCAGAAGCATCCTGACTTTGATGAGACATTGCTGGAAACTGGGTCTGTTTAGGAAAAAAAAAAAAAAAGTCATCTGGATTTGAATGTGGTGGAAGGTTTGATGCATCAAGAAGAGAAGAAGAAGAAGTTTAATGTCATATGCACAGTAAAAAATGAACACAGCAGTTTCCACCATGCAGTAAAATTCTTATTTGGCCCGTCTCCCTTCACACAAGAAAAAAAAAGTCTAATATAATAAACATTCAAATAAATACAATTACAAGAATTAAAACTTTAGGTGAAAGTAAGATGCGAACACAGCAATGAGTTAAAAAAAAGACCTTGTGCAAAAAGACCTTGTGCAAACATTGAGGAAGAGGAAGTAACGGTCAGCAGGAGTGAAGGAGTGGATGGAGTTTCTGCTATTTGTGAGTCTTTTTGTCCTTGATTTCAGACTCCTGCAGCACCTACCTGAGGGCAGGAGTGTGAATAGGCTGCATTGTGGGTGTGTGCTGTTGTGCAGCTTCCTGTAACTGTAACTGGGTTGGTGATGATGTACTCAACTGTACATCTACACTGTGATGGCAGTTTTGGACAATTTCGGAGTTTCTTCTGCAAATTTATCAGGAATTTGTTGTCTTAAATGTAGGACTTAAATCTTGATAATTCTTTTTGTCCCCCAAGGAATATTATTAAAAAAAAAACCCCAATAATGACATGACTAGGAAGCTTATCCATGGCATCCATACCACAGGCTTATTAATCAGTCTGATATAACTACAAAAAAAATAATAAAGTTCCCAAACTGGTCCATTGCTCTTGTTTCTGTCGTTCACTCTGTTAGACTCACACAAAGCTGCTTTATCAGTAGATTTGGTGTTTTCCAGTGTTTAATTATTTCCTTGGCTGCCACTGCTGATGCCTGCCATGATCACTGGAAACTGTCCACATGCTTGATCTTGTAATAAAGATAATTTTGGAGATAACAGCAATTTCCTTGAGTCCAATTATTTAGATATTCCAAAACCGCTTCCCACAGAAAACAGCAGATGTGCGCCACATTTGAGCCAAACATTATAATTGTTAAATATTTATAGAAAATACTTTCAAACATACCAAATAGTTTTCAAACAATAAAGACTGTAATGAGCAAACCCAGTCCGGAAACTAACCAAAAATTCAAAATTAAATAAACATTAAAGAAAATAAAACCCTACAATAACTCAGAGTGATCCCTCAGCCTCTCATAAACAATCTTTGAGTTTAGGACTGAAAGATGACGCGGCATGCAGCGACAGGCTCTCTGTCGCCCTCTGGTGGTTAATTTAACACCTGCAGTGAGTTTATTCATAAAAACCCTCACACAGTTACTAATGCTGCAAGACAGCGAGCAGCACTCATTCTCCTGTTTCATTTATTTTCTCTGCATTTATTTTCTGTCCTACAGGATTAATACCAGAAACAGGTTTCCGGTGCTAAAATGTTAATCATGATTAGGAGTTTCCTTATTTGACTTTTAGTGTAAGATATGCTGTAAGGGTTGATTTTATATTAAAATTTGGAAAATGTAAAATCTTTCCAGTCAGGCACATATGCAGCTACAGACTTCATTCGAGCTTTAAACTACTTCCAAGGCTTTGATCCTTCATAATATTCTTTATTTGCTGAAAATGTTTCATTCAGGAGATTTTTCCATCCAAACTTCGGGGTTTTTCAGCCTTTCAGGAAGTTCAAACGTCTGTCCTGGGACCAGCTGCAGGCTGGAGCAGTGGCTTTTCCAGAGGGCTTACAACTGATGAGAAGCTACTCGCTGCATCAGTCAGGGTTAAATAACCTGTTGCCAGCCAAAACATGTCAGTCACTTCAGTAATTATCCAGTGGAAGGCTCTTACCTGTGTGCTTAGTTAAATCCAGGCGGAGACTTTTTTATTTTTATTTTTTTTGCCCAGGCAGTGTAGAAGGTTAATTGCTCTAACTAGGTCAATCTAACTACCACACAGTTAGCGTCACAAACAGAACACACATAAAACGATCCCCATCCATACATTGGAGATCTATAAATGCTGGAGATCTATAATTCTGTGCCCCATCATCCCTCCGTCTTTATTTGTTTTAGGGGGATCTGCTGGGCCCTGGAGCTGCTGCTGCTCAGTGAGGCCTTCCCCAAATGGCAGCCTCTGGGCTACCTTATTGCTTCTCATTTATCTGTGATCTTCACTGTCAATACATTTTTTCATTCAGAATTTGTGTTTGTGGTCCCTGCTAGTGAAATGTACTTTCATCACTAACTGGGGGCCACTGCCTAACGGTGTCAATCCGCTGTTAGCAGGCAGCAGTAGACACCCTGTCTACGACTTGCCACCACCATTGAGCACCATCATTATTACTGAATATCGGTCGCTGAATTTGTCTGTACAATCACATTGTTGTAAACTACACAAGCGCCCCTTTGCTTGCTGATGATCTCAGCTTGGGGCAGGAGCTTTATGTTTTACAATCACTACCAACCGTTTTCATGAGTCTGCGTAACAGCTGTGGTGTGTCGAAATTAACGCCCTAACCTTAGAAAAGTTGCAGTGTGATTTATTCAGTCAGCAGAGGCTATAGCAGATGGAGGATTTACACCACATCTCAGCTATTTCTTATCTGCTATGGGTAGGTATAATCTGTGTCAAATTTTTCTATTTTGTACTTGTAAATGTACTGAAAAGTGGAAGATTAGGTGGCTACTACTAGCTGGCTCTGCATAAAGTTAGAATCCATTTGAGTTTTTGATGGGACAATTATTATTGCATTATTAATGTATTGTTAACTGTAGTACTTCATTTTGTGCTGGAACTGTAATTGTGTAAATAAATATTTTTGATAAAGTTGTCAGTAAATACCTGGAGTAGAAACAGTTGTTTTGGGTGCAAGCAGGCCACTAACACCAGCTAGCTGTGTTATCTGGGAAGTTATTAACCAGTACTTAAATGGTTAATATGTATAGGCGTTGCCATTCAGAGGTGAAACTTTTAAATAATCTATTCCTAAACATCATGGCACAGAGCACCACTCCTTTAATGATAACTTTAACATTTCTCTGCTGTTCACTGTGGTCCAGTCAGAGTGAACGTGGAGAGACACTATGGGGATAACAGTGGGGCAGAGAGAGCAGGTATGATGGAGATGAGTGAGAAAATGACAAAACTATGTTTAAGATTAAATGCAACTAAACAAAAGGCTTAAAAAAAAGCACACACACTAAAAGGTCAGAGGTAAAAATAAAAAAGCAGTCACAGGATGTGGTAATTTGAACTAAAAATGAGAGTTCCTTTCCTCTAAAGTGTTTCTGGTCATGCATCACAGGGCACGTTTTTTTTCTGTATATCTGAATATGTTTAAACTGAGAAACATCCGCATATTTATTTTTATATGTGCTCTGCTCACATCAGTCACCACCAGGTGTCACCGTTGTCCCGTGAACGAACTATTGTTTAAAACTGATAATTAATTGCATTTGTGTTTAGCCTGTTTCTTCCACATCATGTTTGTACATTCATTATTTAGTAATACAAGTTATGATTAGAATACCTGATGTCCAGGCATTTTCAGTCTCACATGACTGACTGGATTAAAAAAAATCTGAATATGTTAGTATTCATATAGATTAGAGCAGGAGAGAAAAATAAGTCTAGAAAACTACTGATGCACTATTTTTTAACTCAATGGCAAAGATGAAAACTTAAACAAATTCTGTAATTTATACACATTCCACTGTTTTTAATTTATAATTAAAGTGAATTAAACAAGATCTATTTTTTTTTAAACTTAAACAAATTCTGTAATTTATACACTGTCTAGTGTGTCCTGGCTCACACCTGTTGAACTTCACATTCAATTTGATTAGTTACTGTTTACCGTCCTGGAATGAGATGGGATACCATACCTTCATCCCCGGTCACTGAGTGTAACAGGAAATTAAGTGATCATTTTGCAATGGCAGCACCCATTCCCTTATCTTCAGTCATATTTGTGATACTGTCGAATCCAAAGGTCAAACAGTGTGACAATATTGTGAACTCACTGTCATGTTCAAGAAACAAGTTCAAAACAATCATCTGAACTTAGTGACTTGATGTGTTATCCTGCTGGAAGCAGCCATCAGAAGATGGGTACACTGTGGTCATAAAAGGATGGACATGGTCAGCAACAATAGGTTGTCGTGATTACACTACGCTCAGTTGATACTAAGATATTCCCCACACCATTACACCACCAGCAGCCTGAACTGTTGATACAAGGCAGGATGGATCCATGCTTTCATGTTGTTTATATCAAATTCTGACCCTACCATCTGAATGTTGCAGCAGAAATTGAGACTCATCAGTCAACGTCAGTAAATATTTTTCCACTCTTCTGTTGTCCAATTTTGGTGAGCCCATATAAATTGTAGCCTCAGTTTCCTGTTCTTAGCTGACAGGAGTGACAGCCAGTGTGGTCTTCTGCTGCTGTAGCCCATCTGCTTCCAGGTTCGATGTGTTGTGTGTTCAGAGATGCTCTTCTGCATGCTTTGGTTGTAACAAGTGGTTATTTGAGTTACTGTTGCCTTCCTGTCAGGTCAAAGCAGTCTGAACATTCTCCTCTGACCTCCGGCATCAGCAAGGCAATTTCTCACAGAGAACTGCCGCTCACTGGATATTTTCTCTTTTTCAGACCATTCTCTGTAAACCCTGGAGATGGATGTGTGGGAAAATCCCAGCAGATCAGCATTTTCTGAAATATTCAGATCAGCCCGTCTGGCACCAACAAACATGCCATGGTCAAAGTCACTTAAAAAAACTCTCTTCTGATGCTCAGTTTGAACTTCAGCAGGTCGTCTTGACCATGTCTACATGCCTAAGTGCATTGAGTTGCTGCCATGTGATTGGCAGATTACATATTTGCATGAAGTGGCCAGTAAGTGTATTATCACAATGATCATATAAAACAACTCATGTAAGCATTTCTGAAATGACAGGCACAAAACACATGTTACAAAGCATTTTTTTCTTTGGGGTAACCTGGGTGCTGAGTTTACTTCAAAAAGAGACTACAGCACTACACATTTTATATTGCTTAAGTTTAAAACAGGAAAAGCTTGCAGAAGCAACTTATGAGGTTGTAGTCTTGACAGGGCTGGGTTTCAGCAGCCCAAGTTAATAAAATGTACATTTCTTGAGGTCCAGGTTCACAAATCTCTTCTGTCTCTCCTCCCTCGTATCTCTTTTAACTAATTAATTAGACATTCAGAGAGAAGCATACGGGCTAATTAATATTAATGCTTGTGTGCTTGTGAAGTTCTTGTGTGGTTTATGTTGTTGCTAATAATCAAAGATTGTATGTTTGTACATTTGATAAAATCTGCGTTATGAAACTCCAAACCTAAAAAGCTACGACTGACAAAATTTGCATTGTTTAGAAGATAAAAACGATGACCCATCAGCATCAAACAGTTTACTAGTCATGTGATTTCACACTGAAAAAAAAAGTTTGGAACTTCAGCACAAACTGATGGACACGAAATGTCTTCGCTTTTCCCCAATTCAACAAACTCCCAGAGCACACTAACATGGCAGTCACAGAGTAACTACAAGCATATTTGAAATAAATAGACTTAACGTGAGAGTTTTGTATAGTTTATTTTTCACTGCATTGCCTAGTTGAGCTCTTTGAACAGTCTTGCTTTGTACAAACATCAGTCACTGAAAAAGTAGCTATAAAATCTCATTTTATTCTGTATGTTGCTTATTCAACATTTAAATTTAACAAGTTCCCTTCAACATGTTTATAATTCTTTCAGAGTTAGTGCAGTCAGTTAGGAAGACCATTTCATGTACCCTCCTTAGCAGTGTTATGAAAGGCTAAACATACACATTGTCTACTAATGTCTATTATAAGTTTGTCTAAATATTCAAAATGAAACACAACAGCAAATCATGGTATACAATGAGTTCACACATCATCATCAAAAAAAAGAAAAGATACACTTGTATTCACCACCCCACACAAACTGGTACATATCAGTGTGAATTAGCAGTAGCTAGCATAAACAGCACTGTGAATGTGATGGTAATGTTAAAAAGCTTTCTTTTTTAAATTTCTCGAAGAGTGCTGTGACCTGTTTGATGTCCTTGGAGTTGTTGTCGAATACATGGTAACGACTGCCGCAAGCTTCCACAGTATGCCTGAGGTGACTCCGTTCACCGATGAACTGTTCCACTGTGCCTTTCAAAGCATCTCCATGTGTAAACAGGATGATTGTGCTTGCCCTGATTTTCCAGCCAATCTTTTTCTCTAGATTCTCTAATATTTCTCTCTCACCATCTGTGAACCTGCCCAGCTGCATCACAAGTAACACCACACACTGCCCTTCCTGACAGTACTTCTTACACTCCTCCAACTGTGACTCACTCACACATTTGTCTTCGTAAAAGAAGTCAGGGGTGTCGACCACTCTAACCTTCGTTCCAGACATCGCTACCATTTTGACCTCACACTTGGTGGTGACTGGTATGGAGCTTGGCTTGGATTCAAAACACTTGTCTTTATCCCGATGGGGCTTCCCAGCAGCCAGGATGGTGTTTGCAGATGCGCTCTTTCCGGTCCCAGTTTGTCCCAGCAGAACGATGCTAAGTACAGTATCTTTCTTTGCACCGCAGCCCCTGTCACCTGGAAGATGTAGTTAGAGCAAATATTAGTTTATTTCCTCAACAGTTCCCGAGAATTTCTCTGTGTGGCATCAGCCAATAATCTTAGATACAATCTTATTTTACCTCTGAATTCTTAAAAGGATACTGCAAATGTTATTTTAATGATCTCACTTCCTATTCTTTTAAAATCAGATGTATTGTGATTTTTGTAAGCATACCATTGTCCTGTACAGGAGCTATTTCTGCAGGTGGGTCATTCTGCTGTGAACTGGATGGACTTTGATTACTGGTACCTGAGGAAAAGTGGATAATGCATGCTCACAGAGTGTAAAGCAAAACTTTCTAATGCCAGATGTAAACAACACATATCAGCAAAGATGACTGGTGTTTTAAGGTTTAACTGTAATATTGAATAGTAATGGAATTATAATTGCATAGTTATTATTTACATGTTTAAATTTCTATACATGCAGCTTCCTCTGCCTCTGTGGTTCTCTCACAGTTACCTCGGTATAAGATTAAGCTGAGTGTGGAGAACAGTAAAAGTGCTGCTTAAGAAAGTTGTCAGTGTACATCCTGCTATTTTACTAAGTGTGATCCACCATGACATACTGAACCCTCATATTGCAACAATTAGCCCATATTTGTGACATTTTATCACTAAGGCAGCAGTATCTTTTCAAAATTAGATGTATTGTGGTTTTCTGAAGCATACCATTGTCTTGTTCAGGTGCTTTTTCTGCAAGTGGGGCAGTCTGCTCTGAGCTGGATGGACTTTGATTACTGGCTCCTGAGGAAAAGTGGATAATAAATACTTGTGTCACATTACAGCAATGTGGTCAGAAACCTCAGCACACTTACTATTTCTAAGCAGACATGTTTGGCAATGCAAGTTAAATATAAATATGAGGAGGCTTTGGTTAATGTTCAATTTGAACAAATACTTCAATTTCACCTTAGTGTTAATTTACATTGATATCCAGGTGTTTACCTGAACCTGTATATTTTTACTTTTGATGTCTATTTTTGCAAGTTTGTATTGAAATTTCATTAAAGATGCCATTAAAAATCTTTTAGAAAAATCTTAAATTTAACCTGCGTTATACTGGTACTAATGTACTATTAATGGTTTCCATAACCAAATGATAGAATGGATTATCTGATTAACTTTGTGAGTGTAACTTTAACTGTATATTAAATAATTTATTACAAAAAAAATGTCACTTTCTTAACATATATGGAATTCACAAACTCACCTTTGCTCCCAGGTTTATACGGATGAATCTTTGTGTTTCTGAAACAGCAATTATGATCATTGCAATTACAAAACAAATGCCAACAAAGAAATGATTTTACACACACACACACACACACACACTGTCTATATGTATAGCTGTGTATGGGGAACTTTGCTCTCACTTGGAGCTAGCTTGCATTTTTAGTGGGTCTTCTCAATGGGAAAATTCTGTCACTGAGCTCTGTTTGAAAGATAAAACACTGTGCTGTTTAATAAAACTAGTAAATAAAACTGGTATCTGGTACTGCTCTGAAAAATACATTTGAATCTGTCACAAATTCAAGTCTAGGAATTTGCTTTGTCATGATATAGCATATGAATAACACAAATAATTTGTCATGTGATTTCAGAGCATGTAGTGCAGACTAATGAAACATTAGCCCTGACCTTTACCCTACCCAGAACCACTTTACTCTGATAAATGAAAAGGGAAAATCTAAAATGTGATGCAGGAAACCTGCCTCTCATGTGATTCTATGATATCATGCAGCTTGGAAACTCTGCTGAACCTCTGCAACAAAAAGATGATCCTAACATAAATCCAGTGCAAGAAAGGGATGAGAATTGTTTAGCTAAAGCCAATTATTGTGATTTAAGTATCATTCTGAATATAGGGCTTTTTTGGCATAAAGTTTGTTTAACACTGTAGTATTTGAACAATGTGGCGTTTCAACTAAATGAAAATGATTTCAGTACTTTTTCCACCACTGACAGAAATCCTTATGAGAGAAAACGCAGAGGAACACAAGCTAGCTGTTAATAAAGTTAGACTTGGTTTTCACATAAGAAGAAAATGATGTTTTTACCTAGTGTGTTTCAGTTCATTTTTCCTTCGTTCCACTACGTCTTTGCTGTAGTTTTTGTAGTCAAACTGGAATGATGGGTGGCGTGAACACCACGTCTTACATTCAACAGACATATCTTCATTCACAGTTTTCATCTGGAGATAGTACGTTTTCTTCACGTTCTCCAGTAAATTGTAGCTCTCTTGGTTTTCTACGATGACAACTACCCATTTTAAGACATCTTTTCCAAAGACATTGTGAAGTTTAGCGATTTGAGCTTGAACATTATCTTCTTGGCTGTTGTCTGAATCTATTGCCAGCATGAACAGATGAGGCCCAGGATCAGAAAGTGCCATGAAATCAATAATCAGCTGGTCTGGATGACGACATTCATCATCAAAAAAATCAGGAGTGCGGATGATTCTGTATGTTTTGTTCTCTCTCACCACAAAGTTGTTCAGTTTTGTGACCGCAGCATTGCTACCTCTGAGGATTATATTATCAATCCTTCTCAAAAAACCATCTTTCTTTCCAAACAGAGCGATGGTAAAGTTGTCAGGACATTCTGTAGGAAAAAAAAGGTTTACTGGTCTTAGTATACTAGAAGAATGTAGGAGCACTTTAATCTGACAGTGTTCTGTGATACTGATTTTCTATTGGACGGGGTCATTCTACTGTAGTTTATGGTAGTGTGACCAAGCTGCTGATTTTTTTAAATTTTGATCTCTTAGTTAAAAAAACAACACAAAACAAAACAAACAAACAAACAAACAAAAAAAAAAAAAAACCAAAAACTAAAAAAGAAAAAAAAAAAAAAAAAAAACCAACCAAAGCTGAATGCTACCGAGAGGTTATTTAAACCAAACTTCATGAGCGTGAATGTAGCCAGTGACAATAATATTAAAAAAAAATACATGATTTCCTTTTGATCTCGAAGATGGTGGCTGCTTCTCACCTGACTGCCTTCCTGCTCATGTACTCTTTGCTTTCCGTTGTACTTCCTTCCTGCCTA
>VUQI01046919.1:3969-15654 GCA_015106735.1 Paratilapia polleni | reverse complement strand
CTCCCCTTTCCAGTACCCGCACCCCGAGACCAGCCTAGTCAGCTCCATAATTCTGAACTGTACATTGTCCTTGTAAATAAACCTGTAAACCCTGTCAGTATTGTCTTCCGAGTTGTGCGTGAGTTCCCAAGTAAACGGCCTTTTTCGGCCCATGACACATTCCTTATAGGGAAAGAGCAAATCTGTTTATCAGAAAAAGGACAACAGTTGAATGACAAAGAACAGACAATAAACAAGGAGATCAACAAATGGCAGAGAGAGCCTATGCCAAAGTCTGCAGTTCACTTTTAGAAAATGTATTTGCATCAAGATTAAAGAAGTGCCAGAGTGTGCAAAGTTTGTAAAAACGGACCTCATAAATAGAAGAGGGAGTTTCTTAAGAACCCAAGTAAGTAGTCAAGGACTACACAACACAAACATCCAGGGCTAAAATTACAATGATGCATACAAACTTGCATAGATGTATACATACTTAATGAGGATGTAAAGGAATCGTCATTAGAAAACTGACATGTCAGTGTGGTCTTTATCGGCAGTATTACCCCATGTCGGTGGGGTAATATTCATCAAAGACTGTGATACATTAGCATTTTAAAGTAGAAAGTAAACATGCTTTGCTTCAAAGTCAAAGCAGGGGATTGCTCTCTCTCTCTCTCTGTCCACAAGAACAGTTTCTCCTTGGCGTCTTTTATCTTTTAAAGAGGAGAATAAACATACTTGTATGAAAAAAGATGCGTGCTACCTTTTAATTCTTTACATTCAGAGCTTAAACGATTTAGCTTTAAATAGCAGGATAAAGATAAATCAGCATGCTCAAAGGAGACTGAAGCTCCCTTTACATTTGTTACAACCCCGACTCAATAGTCTTAAAGGGAGTAAAAGCAAGATGGAATTGGCTGAAAGACAAATTTGTATCTTTTAAGGAATGAATATATTTACAATTAACGATGTAGTCTAACACTGAGGAAATAAAAGATTAAGTCATGAGAGAACTAATGGTTAATAAGTCATATTTAAAACTAATAAGGAAAAATGAGAAGAGGCTCTTGTATCAAAGAGGATTGGAAAAATTAAAGAGCAAAAGATACACTTAAACTTACCTATGCTACACTAACTTAACCAAACCAAAACTCAAAATCTCTCTAGAACATCCTTGCCTGAAATGTCTGATCCCAGTCTAGAGGAATAAAGTAAACGTGAAAGTGTCTTAACACTCGTAAAGTGTGTATGGGAAGTAGTGAACAAAGAACAAATGGAGTATCTCAGAACAAAGCTACAAGTGCACACAGTTCATGCAAGCCACAAAAAAGTCTTAAAAACTCTCAAATCAAAATTATTTTCCATGTAATTTCTATAGGTATCAAAATTTGCAATCATAGCCCGAAAAGATTTTGTGAATCAGTTTTTACAGTTAACACAGTTTCATAATGTTGTCCCTTTGTTATCACATGCATTTATTGATTTTTAAGATGTAGTTGCATGGGCTGCTGTGATGGGGGCACTAAACTGATGGCATAAATGCAGTTGCCTTCTACTGGTCCATTAGGACATTGGACAGATATCTGCTGAACATCTGAAGGAAAAACTATATTAGATCATAACCTTTGCCTTGTTCCTTGTTTTATTTTTCTTAAACTTCTTTCACTCTTTCAGGCTTTTTTGTTTTTTCATGTTTAAAATGGTTAAAAGTCACAGGGATGTAGAATCCCAATTTAGTGCAAGCTTTAAGTTGACCTTTTAGCTTACTTTAATCTAGAAAACCCATTGCAAGTCTTTGTGTAAATAGGAACAAAAAGGTGACATAATAATCCACTTCATTTTGTAAAAACAAAACAAAACAAAACAAAAACCTGTACCTGTGTGGGTTCTCTATGGGTACTCCAGTTTCCTCCCATAGTCCAAAGACTATGTTAGATGTTAGCTTAACTGGTGATTCTCAATTGGCTGTGATGGAATGGAGACCTGTCCAGGGTGTACCCCACCTCTCACCCTGTGGCAGCTGGGATAGGCTTTAGACCCCCTGTGACCCTAAATTAGATAAGTGGTTAAGAAAATGGCTAATAAGTTGGACCTATTCCCAGCGGGTGTTGGATTCTGCCAGGGCTGCCCTTTGTCACAAAATCTGTTCATAATTTCTATGGACAGAATTTCCAGGCATAGCCAAGTGGTGGAAGGTTTGCACTTTGGTGGACTCAGGATGCCATCTCTGCTGTTTGCGGATGATGATGTTCTATTGGCTTGATCAGGTGATGGCCTCTAGCCTGCTCTATGGTGGTTTGTAGCTGAGTGTAAAGTGGAAGGAATGAGAATTAGCACCTCCAAGTCTGATTCCATGGCTCTCAGCCCGAAATGGATGTAGTGCCCACCCATTTTCAGTTTCTGTCACAAGTGGAGGAGTTTAAGTATCTCTGGGTCTTGTTCATGAGTGAGAAGAGAGTGGATTGACAGATGAATTGCTGTGCTGTGCTTGTTCATCAGCAGTGATGAGGACGCTGTACTGATCTGTTGTAGTGAAGCCAGAGCTGAGTGTAAAAGTAAAGCCGTTGATTTACCAGTTGCTCTATGTTCCTACCCTCACCTATGGCCACAAGCTCCTGTTAGTGACTGAAAGAATGAGATTGCAGATACAAGCAGTGGAAATGAGCTCTCTCCAAAGGTTGGGTGGGCTCTCCCTTAGAGATAGGGTGAGGAGTTCAGTCATTTGGGAGGGTCTCAGAGTACTACTACTCTTCAACATCAAAAGGAGCTAGTCGAGGTGGTTGGGCATCTGACTAGGATGCCTCTTGGGTCCATGACCCGGACCTGGATAAGCAGCAGAAAATCGATGGATGGATGGATGGAGGGGTGGATGGATGGAAAATAAGGCTATAGAAACTATAAAATTTGTCAGTACTTATTCCTAGGGAGTGTCATTTTATGAGCTGCTGGGCTTGCAATACCATGGTGGAAACCATGTACAAAAAAATAATGAAAACCAAAGATCAAATTGGTGTTGTCAAATTACTTGTTAAATCTCACTAATGGTTAGAAATACAAAGAAATTCACTCACCTGTCATGTCTGGCAAAGGAAATCATGAAATACTGTGTTGCAGGGATTATTGCACTATAGAATAGTTGTATCCCCAACTATTAGTTAATAGGTCTTAACAATCATTGATTTCCACATTGATCATTTGATTTTTAAAACTGTGCAGGAACCCTGACAAATTAGCCCCTAACAAGCAAACACAAGACCAGGTGCAAGGTAGTAATTACTATCGAGTGGATACAAAAACAACACAGTGGGATGCTGCTCACATGATATCACAGCCACCCTGATGTGTTAGTTGCACTTTTTAAAGCGGATGTTGAAATTGCTACTGCAGCTAGATTGGAGATGGTCCAATCAATCACGCAGGCAGACAGAAAGGAATGGGGAAGAAGCAGCAGAAAGGCAGGGATCAAAAGAGTACTGGAAAATTGCACACAAGTGTTGGAATTTTAAGGAGTAACAATTTAATTATGTAAAACTTTAATCAGATAACAGTAAAAAAGTAGGTCTTGTATATTTAACATTAGTTTGATACAGTTTTAAAACAGTAAGGGATAAAGAAAAAAAATAATGTCGATAACAGAGCCTTACATTTGACAACACTGGTGTTTTTGGTTATTTTTCTGTATATTCTTGTGCAACATAACATTGCATTCTGCGTCTGTATGTGCAATCCAACAGTAAATCCATTCTCTGGAGACAAGGAATTAGCTGCCTGTGCAAATAACTGATAATGCAATTATATAACTGCCTTCCACAGTATTCTGCTGTGTTACAGTAATAACAGTAAGTGTAATTTGTTACTTCCAATCCACAGAAAGGCGAGTTGTAAACAGAGTGCAAGTACCAATCCCATATATGCGCATGAACGTACTTATTTGCAAAGAAAAGCACTCAAAAAGGGGTTAGTCACACAGAATGAGAGAGGAAAAGCCGAGGGCCATAACTCACTTGACTACCACTTATCATGTTAGACCAACAACTAGCACTTAGTGTGACATAGTTGCCCGCATGCTTGTTGGTTTGTTTAAATCTGCTTTATGTGGAAAGAAAATCTAAGGCTCTTCGACTGTGGGTTTTCTTTCTTTCTTTTCTTTCTTTTTTATAAGAAAGAATAAATGACATTACCTGATACTGTTTTTCTAAAGCATATTGACTGAAGAGAAGGCTTTGTGGGTAACAAAAACAAATGAATCCATTCCTGAGGCACTTGGAGTTGATGGTGTGAGTTCAGTCGATTCTGCCAATTATATTTGAAAACTGGACATTGCTGCAAATTGCAAATTGCATCTGGCCTCTGCACCTGTCCAATACATCTAGGCCAAGTAAGCCAAATGAGGCAATCCTACCCTTTGAGGTGGTTCAGTCATTGATCTGTCTGGAATATCCCTCTTCCATGACCACAAGGGGTTTTCAATGTTATGGAAATTATAATGAGACCACATTTGCCCTCATGCAGAAATAATTATTTGGAATGAATAGTATATAGTATAGATACTACATTTATTATGGGACATCCCTTTGCATCAAGAACAGGTGAACACACATGCTACAGCAGAATCCTTTCTGGAGTTCTGATCTCACACAGAGCTTCCCTCTTAGGTTAGCTCTTCAGATAAGGAAACACTGTGTCCCTTTACTAACAGCAAACAGGTAGGATGTCCTTGAGTCACATCGTAGAGCCAAAACAAACACCACCAAAAAGAAAACAGATCTTTGCTCTCAAAAAGGCTCTTTCAGGCTTGATCTTTTTCAGGTCTCCCTACAATGGTGAAACCTCCATCACACCATATGTATTGCCTCCAGAAAATCTATTACATTCAAAAGCTAGGAAAGCCCAGTAATGCATACTTTCGTTTAGTCCTCTCCAAGAAGGTCAAATTCAGCAAGAGATACAAGTAAGAGTCTGATTAGATTACCTCAGTCCAAAAATGTAGCAAAATGACTCTTATGGCATTGTATTTATTATTCTGAAATTGCAGCTAGCAGCATGATCTCAGACACCAGTATAATGTATTCAGTTTGTTTCTTATTGAAACATACAGTTGAGGTAATACTGTGCATAATCATCATTTTAAATTACTGAAAAACCTATTTGTACATTCATTTTTAATGGGTAAATCTCATTATTCCATAGCACCAAATCACAGATTTGAGCTTTTCTCCTTCTCTGCAGTTTGCTTGGAAAGTCATGGAACAGAGCTTCTTAGGCAGAGATATATTTCATATGTCTGCCCCCAGGGGCAGGCAGCAAAGGAGCACATACAGAGGACTCAAAAGAGAAGACATGTGGGCTCTGAATCAGAAACAGCAGTCACCTTCAATCTGATAGGCCTCCTTTAACTTCACAACCTTGTAGCATACAAGGTTACAACAACAGCAAGTGCACCCGCATCTACAATGTTAAAGCAGATCTTTTAACTCCTGGTCTTTGTTTTTGCCATCCTACATGTGTTTGCATTTTAAGCAATCCTGCATTTTGATCAGAACTACTTGTAACTATGCCCACATGCAGTATGCTCATCCACAAAAAAGTCACATGTAAATAATACCCCATCCAGTGACTGAAATAGAGCCCTGTGGAAGCAATAAAAAGACAAAAAATAAATAAATCAATCAATCAATCCCAAGTATTAAATCACTGTTTAAAAAAAAAAAAAAATAAAATAAAAAAAATTATAATGGTCAAATTTATCTGTAACTGTTTAATTTCTGTTCCCTTTATTGGCAAATACATTAAACTCAAAATATGTGCATTACTAACACAATATCAGTATTTAATTTTGAAATATCACCATTACTGATAATACACTGAATTTGACAATTAGATTTACGGAAGCATCACATGACGTGTATACTACAGCACTTAATATGAATTTACTATGTTGCTGCATATTAAGTGGACTCACTTCTATTCCAGGATTCCCAAGTGTATTCAGATGTAATGTGTATTCATCCCATAATCCCATCAGTACCCTCAGGCAAGTTGTGTAGACATAGTGAATGGCAAAGCCCTATAACCTCGATATGACAAGACAGTATAAGGGATGTATGAGGAGGGCCTTAAAAGGGCCAGCAGTAAAACTATGTATGTGCATTTAGACCATGTGTGCTTTCCCACCATTGGTGCTCTTCGGCTAGGAATTAGAGGCAATGTTGCTACTCGTCACTTACACTTTTTATTGCCTTTTCTCTATATTAACACAAAAATTAAGATGTTTCGTAACAAGCTGTTTACCAGTGGGTCTTTTCAAACATTTTTTAATAACACCTAATATTAACCATCATTGAAAAATTATACATTGATTATTAAACTTTAGTAAATAGTTATTTTGCTGGTAACTGATAATAAAATGACCATGTTTAAGAATCATTAGCAATATTGATATTTATATATTTTATTAGTTTGTGTTGTAAAAAATCATTTAAAATTATAGTCCTTTACAAATTTATTAGGCCACCTGTCATAAAAACGAGAAAGAGCATCCAGCATCACGAAGTGCTTTAATGCGGACTCCTTCCTCTTCGGTGAGTTCTCGACGTTTTACCATTTTGAACAGGAGTGAGGAACTTCAAACTAAATTCATGTTTTTATACCCAAATTTGAGCCGGCACGCTGGACTTCTCTGAGAAGTCAGAAATTAATCAAACATAACATTCAACCAATGAAACTAATTTTTCTGTTCAGGAATGCAAGTAAATAACTGTAATTTTGGATCTTAAACAAAAAATAATAATGTGCTTTTTCTGCTTTTTTTTTGTAAAACAGTAAATTTGAAAATTATAAACATTATATTTTAGCATTAAAAATTTAAATTAAAGAGCTTGCACATACTGGTGGATTAACGATTACAGAAACATAAAAAATGATTTTGATAATTACCAATACTGTTAATTTAGGGCAGCTGTGGCATAAACCTTATATTGGGTGGTGGTCTAATAAATTTGTAAAGCACTGTATATATTTTATCACAACTGATAAGATAAAAATTGCTTTGAGTGCTCAGTTAGTATATTTATATAACATTTGAAATACTTTATTTTTTTTGCACATGATTACCAAATATTGTTGTAGTTCTCTAATAAAGGTTGCATCAAAGAAGCCATCCTCATTTCCAGGGCGTCAAATATTGACGTTTTGTCAAAGATACTTAGGTATTTTTTTGGCATTGCTGCTGTGACGCACCTGTTGCAACAATAGTGAGACCAGTCTTGCTCTCATCCCCTCACATATGGATGCTTGGTCAGGACCCCTTGGTGTCACCTTCTAGAGTCACTTTTTAACATTTTTATAATATTATCTTTGTGAACACAATATTCTCCTAAACCTAACCAAGCAGTACTGGTGTCTAAACCTAACCATACAGAAAGTGAAACGGGAAAGTAAAATGTGTGTGAAATGAAAACTAAACAGCGAATGAAACAGGGCAAGAATTGCAGTCTTCAGGTTCACAGCCATTTTATTGAGATCACTGCTGCCCCACCTGCCCCCTTGCTGTTTAAAACAAGTATTATGAACATCAATTTCAACTTCCAACAGCCAAATAATGTTTATAGATCTGCTACACATTATTTATTTAGAATTTTATCATCATTTCAATCTTTACATTAACAATCCAAACATTCTAGAAAGCAATCATTAACAAATTACTAAACATTAAAATAAATAAACTAAAATTGCCAATAACTCTGGAATCTTTGTGAATGTTCTGTACAAACTGTTACAGTCAAGTTAAGGACATATAATATTGCAGACTTTTTTTCTTTATAGTTTCTAGTTTCTTGGAAAGTTGAGTCATTTGAGAGACAAAAACCACTACTTTCTGTAACAGAAAGGAGCCCTAAATCAAACCTTTTCAAGTTAAATGTGATTAAAACTGGACTGAACAATCCACTATTGCTACTCTGTGGCCATGGCCAGGCAGCCAAAAGTACTGTAGTAGTTAGCAGACTGCCTAATGGGCTACTGAGACATATTTATCTGTATTGTCAAGGTGAAATAATCCCTACCTGTTTCAGACTCAAAGCACTTTAAACCAAAACAGAGTTGCTTAAAATTGAACTCACACAGAGTCTTGCCTCTTGCTTAATGGCCTGAGAATGGATATAATAAATCAACCGTGATGTAAACAGCCTCACTGTAGCAATCCAAGTTGGGCCTCCCAGTGACATCAATTGCTGGATGATTAGCTTGCAGCAAACTCAACCTAATCATCCAGCAGCCTGAGCTAACAGGGTGATAATAAAACCTAATAGCAGTAGGGAATCTTGGAGTTGAGGTGCTTCAAAGAGGGTTGCCCCATGAGAACTCCTCTGCCCATGTGTAAAGACTTACTTTGGTGCTCTTCTCATCAGTCAAACAAGACAAGCTGCTAGAGTGCTAATCTGCCTGATATTGGCTAACCTACGAGAGAGTTCAGGCCACACAGGGATCTTGAAAGAGGGCTAACCCAAGAGCTCCGGTGCATAAGTAATGGTGTGCGATTAGACCTTCACGATGGAGGTCCTTATCATATGACCCGGCTGGGAACTGTGGAGAGAGAGTTCACCTGCCTCAGATGAACTCCTCTAATGATTCCCTGCTCGCAGCCATAATTAAACCCGTTGCCTATTGTCTTGATTCATTAGCTCCACAACTTGGTTTGCCAACCTTGATCAATTACGTGACCACCTATCTCAGCCAAGCTCCTTAGTTAACACTCTCACGTAGCTTCACCATCGTGTAAGTGACAGCACGAGAGCTAGACTGTGTGCATGTGTGAAAGTGAGTGAGAGTGGGAGACATTATCATTCCGCACTGTGATTAGGGAAACCTTAATGGATGTCTCGACAGCAACAACACTAAGATGAGACAAGCATTTAGTCCATGTCTAGACTCAGGCAGTGGATGTGTGTGTTCCAGTGTTGTCAGCAGTAAACTTAAATCCTTTCTAAACAGAATGGATTTATACAACTCTGACACTAATTAATGCAGTGTTGGTAATTATTATTTTCTCTTTTTTTACACAGTCGCTTTAAAGGGGTAGATAGAGCAAGGAGGGGTGAATATGATGTTGATGGTAAACAGAATAGAGTGTGGGTGGTCCATCACTGTGCTGCCTGACAGATCTCTTGTACTTTATTGCACACTCAAACACAAACACACACACATGGAAAGATTTCAAACATAAACACTGCAAATGAATGATTACAGAGCTGTAATCACATGATCTGAACAAAAGTATTTCCTTTCCTTTTATATTTTCCTTTCCTTTTTTTCAAAGAACTACAGTGATTAAAAACAATCAAACAGTCCAGTTCCATGTACTGTTCCATGTATCGCCTAATTTACAGAAGGGCAATTTACTAAAAATTTAACCACCACCTCCTGGGTACCACAGGACCTGGGCACCTTGCAGTCACTGAGTCGACCATGAACTCCTCTGTATACCAGTGTGTTGTAGAGTTAGATGTGAGGCCATCTGTCCGACAGCTAAAGCTTGGCCGCAGTTGGTTCATGCAACAAGACAATGATCCAAACACAGCAGCAAATCTACAACAGAATGGCTGAAAAAGAGAAGAATCAAGGTGTTGCAATGGCCCAGTCAAAGTCTAGACCTCAACCTGATTGAAATGCTGTGGCGGAACCTTACGAGAGCTGTGCATAAACAAATGCCTGCAAACGTCAATGAACTGAAGCATCTATGTAAAGAAGAGTGGGACAAAATTGAATTTAATGAATTTTTAACCATTTTTAAGTGGTTTGGTATTGATTTCTCATAGTATTTTTAGATTCCCCATTCCATGTTTGTCATTACAAATTTTGTCATTACAATTTTATCAGTTGTTTGCAGGTCGTCAAAAAATAAACCTTTTACCTTTTACCTAGTGCAGATACATAAGTATGTATTTGTGTCAGAGGTTTAACTTGTTTTCCTTAGACTTGACTGCTACAGACTGAACGCTTGTATATTGATGGGCCAAACCATTGAGTAACACCATGAACAAACATTCCGTATTGATAGACAGCACTTGGGGATTAACATAGAGACGCAAACAGACATGACAAAGGGGCAACAGAAACACAGAAACAAACAGCAGATAAGGCTGGAAAGAGATAACATTGCCAACAAATGATAGCAAGAACAAGCAGCTCAGCAGAGCAGACACAATCTGCACAAGAAAAGCGGGGGGCACCTGAATGCGTTTACGATACAATAAGTTAAATTATGTTTTTAACTACATATTTTGAATCTATTAAGAATTATATATTCTTTCACACTCTTACCCTAGCAAGATTCTAGCAGAATGGCTTCATAATCTGTGCTTTTGGCCTGAAAGACTGGCTCCTGGCCAGCCAGCCACCTGCAAGCATGCATGCGGGGACAAATCAAGGGTACTGACTCACTCTTACAATTTTTTTTGGGTAACGCTGACTGGCAAAGCTCCTAGCAACAGCCAGCAAAAGTGGTCACATGATCAGAAATCCTTTAAAATCTTTCCTGGCAACAAGTTGTTTCTGTGGGATTAAGGAAAAAAGCAGCCTCTTGGGCAATATTTCAGCTGCTGTACAGAATACCTCCTCGTAGCCAGAACTTGATGTTATGGAATACTATAGTATTATCTGTAATGTGCCAACAGTCCTGTGCATACCTCAGTATCTTGTACACTCTTTGCATAAATTAAAGCAGAATGTGCCAACTCTAAAGGTAAACACTTTCTACATTTACTATAGACATATTGGGTGAAGTCTCCTTATCCTCAACATTATGTCTGTTTTAACTCTAGCTTCTAGTAATTTCTTTATTTCTAATGATCTGCATTTTTTTCTTTTTTTTTTTTTGTTTCTTCCAAGTTGAGCAAAAGTAAAAAACAAGATAATGGCTGCAATTACTGTATCTCCCATCCTGTCTTCAAACACTACTCTGTTTAGTAGTGTTCGGGTTGAATTTGGCCACAGACCACAGTACATTTGCTCAAAATGAGATTTATCTTCTTTTCTGTGTTGCTTCATTGCATTGCAATACAAATGACATTTCCAAAGCAACATGCATAGATTGGAAAAGTACTTTTCAGAATCTAAGAAAATGAAATTGTTTTGCTGTAGAATTTCAACGGTTGGACTTGGACCAAGAGCCAGTGGTATTATGCTAAAACTTTAAAGTTTGCTGTTAAAGGACATGTTGAAGTTGTCAACTCTATGTTACTATAAATCACTGATGACATGTCAACATATGGATTGCCGTAATTCTTTCCCCCTTGCCTGTACTGTATTTGATCTGTTACTGCAGTGCAAAGTTTAAATCTATATTTTACAAGTTAGCTGCTCTGTACCTACTTTCCTCTTTTATGTCTATTCCTCCACAATTCAGCAAAAACACACTTCACTGTAACTTCTCAAGATATCTACTTGATCTATGAAAATCAGACTGCCAAGCTCTATGTTTAGACTTTCCTCCCAAAAAGAACAACATCATCAGTCATTTGAGCAAGTGCCCCACCACGGCATATGCTTACATTTCAAGGCATCTAAAGGTCATAGTAATTATAACAGGGGCAAAGGAGGGAAGTCAGGTGAAGGTAATATAAAATGATGAAGGAGGTGGGGGTGGCGGGTGAGTGGGTCAACAAAATTTTAACAAGGAAGACTGCTTCCTAACACCTAGGTAACCTT
>VUQI01046918.1:0-15997 GCA_015106735.1 Paratilapia polleni | reverse complement strand
CCATCAAACAAAGCTGAGCTGCTTGAATTTTTGCGCCAGGAAAGGCATAAAGTCACCCAACAGCAATGTGAAAGACTGGTGGAGAGCATGCCAAGACGCATGAAAGTTGTCAGTAGTTTATAGAATAAAACAAAAAACATTTTACTCAAACATATACCTATAAATAGCAAAATCAGAGAAACTGATAATTTTGCAGTGGTCTCTTAATTTTTTCCAGAGTTGTATGTCTGAATTAAAAATACACTCTCCCCCGACTACTGTTAAAAGAAGGTCAATGGTAACCTTGAGGAAAGCCGTTTTTGTGCTGTGTAAAGTTATAAAATCTGATAAGAATTTCTCAAAAATGTCATTTTGACACAAAATATAAAGGCTGGGGAAAAAAACACTTTTTTCAATAAGAATGGAAGTTTAGAAATATATTCAAATCAATTTTATTTATATAGCGCCAAATCACAACAACAGTTGCCTCAAGGCGCTTTATATTTTAGGGTAGAGACCCTACAATATTAGACAGAAAACCCCAACAATCAGACGACCCCCTATGAGCAAGCACTTGGCAACAGTGGGAAGGAAAAACTCCCTTTTAACAGGAAGAAACCTCCGGCAGAACCAGGCTCAGGGAGGGGCAGCCATCTGCCGCGACCGGTTGGGGGTGAGGAGAAACAGAAGAGAGCAGAGGGAGACAGGACAAAAAGACACACCTATGGGAGAGAGACAGGGTTAATAATATATCTAAAATTATTAAATTATTAAATTATAAAAAATATATCTACAATTCTTAAAAAATGAAGGATCAGCATTTGGTTTCTTTAACAGGGTGGAATACAGCATTTTTAAGAGCACATGGAAAAATACTGTTGCATAAAGAACTGTTAATAATTTATAAAACACTGGCCCCAAATGTGTCAATGACTTCTTTAATAAATTTATGACTGACTCTATGACTCTGAATAGTATTCTGGGGTTTGAATAAAAAAGGATGCTCTTGCTTCTTTAACTCCCATTTGATAATTTCAAAGTCAAATTTTTTCTCTTGTCTCTTTAATTTGTTGATGGATTCAGTTAGCCAAGACTGTGACTGTAAATTTTGGATTAAAAGGAGTTCAAGAAGCGACTCAGAAAACTGAGGAAGAATTGCAGATGAAGAACTGGCAGATGAAATAAAACTACATTAAATAAAACAACTTTGTAATCAGACACACAGATACCTTGGTTATCCTTAGGTCTGCGTTATTAGGAGTGAGACTGCAGGTTAAATCAGGTGGGGGTTTGACCCTTTGAATGTCTATGAACATTTACAGCCTGAGTGAGGTTAAAGGATTCTACAATGTCTAAAAAGTCAGTGATAAAAGTCTTAAAAGGCCAGCAGACATGGATATTAAAATCATCAATGATAAGAATTTTATCATGCAGAGATATTATATTTTGGAGTAAAATATGATGATATCTGCACAAACCTTTGGTTAAAAGCAATATTTGGCTCAGGTGGTCTGTTATTATTATTATTATTATAATAACTTATTACAATTATTATTGCCAGTCATTATTCAGTCTTTAATATTTATGCAAAAACCGAGATGTTAAAATGAAGTTAAACAGGAGTACATTTAAAATGATCACCTTGAGAAAGCCAGATTTCCAGGGTAAAAAAGGGTAAGGGTGAAAAAAGTTATTAAAAGTAATAAAATCTTTACATAAAAAACATTTATTATTTAATAATCTGATATTTAGAAGTCCAAAATTCACTTGCTTAAAGTTAAAGCAAGAAGGTGACAGGTTGGTGGGGGATTTAAAATAAATTGCTTAGATTAGCAGCAGAGGAAAGAGATACTGAGAGCAAGTACAGGACATAGATGGAGACTTACCAGTGGCTGAGCATTAAAGGCATCATAGAGAGAAGGCTCTACATGAGTGGAGGGTCAATTCAACATTAAAACTCACATTTAGTTAATTTTTTTTTTTTTTTTATGTTCAGCTCTATTAAATAACTTTAGCTTATTTTGTATGCATTTCTTTTTCTTTTCCCAGTGCCGGATCTGTTAGCTGTCCTCAAATGACCCAAACATGCAAACATGCAGTACTGCATTCCAGGCTTGGTATGCAGTACTACTAAATACAGGAAGTCCTAAATGGACATACCAAGTGTTGCCAAATCAAGGGGGATGGTTTTGGGGTTGACTGATGTTATTTGCCTTAAATATGTTGTTTGTTTTCTTTAATTCCTGAGGTAGGTATTTACTTATCTTGGATTTGAATATTGTTAAATTTAAGTAACTATTCACGAAACTGTAGCACTTTATAATACAACCCACGACTAAGGGTATAATTCCCCTAGGATTAAATGGAATTTCAATGTATTTTATCTGAATTTATGATGTAATTATATATACTTATATATAAATACTTAAGGGTAGATACACTAGCATAAGGGAGTAACAATTCAAGTTTTTACAGAAAAGAAGAAATAATTATACTGTAAGTAATTTTAAGTAGTGTGTAACTTCCAGGTAATTTAGCAGAAAAACAAACAAAATTTCCCCATCTTACACTGTGAATACACAAGCCCTATTATGTAGTGACTTAGCCTTGCCTTTTTACAATTTTATTATGCATTATATTGGTGTGCATCATGGATGTTCCACGATAGCACTTTATAATACGGCCCGCGACTAAAGGTGTAATTGACCTAGGATTAAATGGGATTTCAATTTATTTTATCTGAAATTATGATATAATTATATTTACCTACAAATACTTAGTGATAGATAGACTTGAATAACGAGGTAACAATTCAACAAAGTTTTTACAAGAAAGAAGAAATGATTATACTCTAAGTAATTTTAAGTAGTCCATAAGTAATTTTAAGCAATGCGTAACTTCCAGGTATGTTACAGGAAAGATTATAGATTATTACGGATTATACTGTAAAGTATATTGTGCTGCACCGAAAACCTCCTTGCCATTGCTTTGGTCACTAGCAGTTTGCTGCAGTTGGCAGTAGTTTGCATGGAAGATGCAGACGAGTCTGCAAACACTCGCCAATTACTCAGTGAGCAGTAGTGAAACTGTTAATGTGACAAGTTAAAATAACTAGGCATTAATGGTCTTTAGTAAGATGAAAATTTAGTGAGAGTTAAAAAAAAATCATACATTTACAAGAGATAGTTTATAAGATGTGTTTAAAAATTGTTTAAAAACAGTAAAAAAGTTTTAAAAAAAAGTAAAAAAAAAAAACTCATCTTGTTTAAATAGGGATTAAAAGCTAAAAAGTCTTTAATTGATCCATTGTTTATTTCATTCTTTATCATTAAAAATTAAGTTAAAAATGGTATTATCCGTGATCTACAAAGTGGTCAATCTTGTAGCCTGAGATCAATTGCTTTTGTCTCCACCCACTTACCTGACACAAACCAGAAATGGAGACAGTTCACCTTCAAAGTAACAGTTGCACCTTTTGAAACATGTTGGTTGTAGAAGTAAGGCGCAACTGTTACTGAAGGTGAACAGTCTCCATTTCTGGTGTGCGTCACATTGCACTACCGCTCAGTAGTTGAGTAATTGGTGAGTGTTTGCAGACATGACAGCATCTTCCATTCAAACTACTGGAGACCACAGCAGTCTGCTAGCATCCAAAGAGTTTTTCAGCGTAGCACTGTATACCTCCTTGCAACCAATTTCACCTAATGACTGCCAGCAACCTCCAGCAATCACTTGTCAACCAGGCAGGAAATACACATTTTTCCCTACTGATCACCAGGGGGACACCAACCAGTCTCTAGGCCTTTATGACTGAAGCCTAAGGAGCAAAATGCACTGGTTATGCAGCAACATTATAAGTGTCCTGGATGTGATGGTGTCATTCCAAAATCTTTGGGTTGTATGTTGTAAATGGTTCACTACATTTAATTAGGCATAGGGATACAATAGTGACTGCACTTGGAAAAATCATCAAAAATGTAAAAATATATATATATTTTTTTTATTATTTGTAGATGCATCAGAGAGAAGGGCCAGAGAATCTTCCTCTTCCTCCTCTCATTCATCTTCATCACAAAAGGGAAAAAAGAAGAAAAGAAAGAACATAAAGAAGAAAAAGAGCAAAAGAAATTACACCCTTAGTGTCGAGCTGTATTATAAAGCACTACCCAACAAACTGTTTGTTGTGTTTCTTTCTAATTATATCATTTGTTAGTGTTTGTTCCCTCTGTGTGTCTATGTTGGTCTGATTAGCCAGGCCCACCAGACTCCACGCAGTATTCTCCTGAATGTTAGCTCTTGCTGCTCAGAAAAAAATTTCAGTATCAGTGTTGTATAGGAGTAGAAGAAGTTGAAACTGGAAGCAAAGAAATTGCAGAGTTTTTTTCAAAGTTTTGTTTTTGGTTTTGTTTGACCAGTTAGTTTTAATCACTTACTTCTGTTTATTTGACCTCTGTTAAGGGACCAGAACTATGATTTGACTTTTTATATAACTGTTTTTGTGTTTTTTGGTACAATAAAGCCTAATTGTTTAAAAACTACACTGCGTTCCTCATGCCTAACTAGCTCGGTCTCTCACGGGTGGTCAGGGCAGTCCAGTTGTTCGAGTTGAAGCAGTCCTTGTTGGTGCTGGACCCAGAGACCACTGGGTTAATGGAGAGATCTGTTGGAGCAGGAGACCACAGGCCTGGGCTGAAGATATATGGTCACCTGGCTGTAGCCCCTCTGGAGAGCGAGACCCACTGCCATCCTCCAGTGCTTGAAATTTATTGCTCAGTTGTAGAGGTCTAGATGAAAGGGAACGGAGGGAGTCCATAGCTCCATGTTGCACAAAACAGAGTAAGCATGGATTTTGGGCAAGCTCCAAGGCTGGGCCCCATGTCATAGGCCAGAGCCTGGAGATCAGCTGAAACAATTGGCTCTTCTCTGGTGGTGAGAGTACCAGACCAGAGTTGAGAGTGGCACAGGCTAGGCTCACCCCGCACGAGCAGGCACCTATGCAGGAGGACGAGAGTAGTGCAGCTGGTGTTTTGCTTGGGTAGTTGCAATGGATGAGCCCATGTTAAGATCATCTTTGTTCTTCAGATCAGTTCTTCAGCCACTTGATGTGGCAATGTCCACACGCAGCCATGATGAAGTTAATGCAGATGCCCGCTAGCCAGAGAACAGGCTCACGAAGAGCAAAATTCACCATCAGGAGCCGTGCTGGGCGACAGTTAATATACAGGTATGGACAAATGTGGCAGTCCACAAAATGACACAAACTAAGTAAATCCAACAGAAAAAGTTAAAAGCTAAGAGAGAGTTGGCAAAGGGTAGTGATTTGAAAGGGAGTTTTGACTTTGGGCAAGATCAGCCCCTTTTAGCTACTCAAAGGAGAAGGCAGCACAACAGGACTGTTAGCTCCTCTCCAAGGTGTTCATCTCATGTCAGAGAGAACATGACCAAAGGGAGTTCTCCTGTCACAAGAACCACCCATTCCCTTTAGCCCTCAGTGAGGCACTTGTTGCAATCCCTGACACAAAGCCAGTGCCAGATGCCATCAACATTGATGGTTCAGCACTGATGTGTCGTCTGCCACCCCAAAGATCAAAGACATCTGAAGATCATGCAGTATGCAATCTCCTTTCCACAATGTAATGTACTTGCATTTACATAGCATTTTTCTGGTTTTACTGACCACTCAAAGCACTTTAGACAACATGTCACATTTTAACCATAAAGTCACACAATGCTTTATTCTATACACTTCAAGCACTTTATCTACCTCACATCCACAGCCAATTTAGAACAGTGGAGGAAGCTGGAGTACCCAGAGGAAACCCCCACAGGCACAGGGAGAACATGTAAACTCCTCACAGAAAGGCTCCAGCCTGGGTTTGAACCATGAACCTTCTTGCTGTGAAGCAATAGTGTTAACCACTGCACCACCATGCAAACAATAAATGCACACTCCTCCAAGTAGAAGAGAATGGACGGATGCAGGGTAACTGGCAAGGGCAAAATTCCATCAAACTGGGAAAGCTTTCTAAGAGACAATAACAACAAAACTGAGCTCTTCAATTATCTTACTGAAACAACTGCACAGATGTCAACACCAAACATGGTCATTGTACATGAAGGAAAAGGATCTGAAAAAGGAATCTGAGATGGATTCCTTTGCATGATGTTTGTCTGTCTCTGGAACTGGAAAAGAGCAAAATGATTCTCTTCTTTCATGCCATTACTGGTTGTGTTGTTTCAACCCTCCACGGTAAAGGCAAGAAGACAGCTTGGCAGACATGTAACAATGCATCTGATCATTTCAGCAAGGATGAAGATGATGGGTCCAGTACACCTGTGTGGATGATGCCAGGTTGTTCGCAAGGAAACAGAGGCTGGATGAGGCCATTCTACTTACTCAAGCAGTTCTACTGCAGAGTATGAAGCATGCAGCCTGCCAAGCAGCCGTGTAACAAAATTAATGGAGATAAAGGAGTGTGTTTAAAGTTATTTATTATTGTTTATTATTTTATTAGTTTATTATTCATTTTATATTCATAATATATTTTGCTGCAGTTATCCAGTGTTTTATATTTAAATTTTAACATTTGAACATTTTGGTTAAAGCTCTGATGGTGTTTGTAAATTGTAAATTTGATTTCCACACAGTAAAAAAAATCCCAAAAAAACCAAAAACATAGACTCAGAAGAAAAACTGAAACCGAACCAGTTGTTGGAATTCTGTGGTTAAAATAAGATGGAAATTGTGGCTATTTTGTGAAAATTCAAGCAGCTAATGTGATTTTTCAAATAACTGACTCCAGAGGGATAAACACAAAATTTTATATCCACTTTTGAACGATTTTACAGTTACCTGCTGCACTAAATAGTCATTATTTAACATCCCATCACTGAGCATGGAAATGATTATCCTAACAAGTAGTGGTGTAGAGTAAGTACATTTATCTCATAAACTCACTTAGGTAAAATCAAACCATTCTCATGAAAACCAGTCATATACTGACTTGCTCAGGACTTCTTGGCATCACATTATAATACACCAGGTACCCTCAGTAGCTTGGCAGTTTTCATTGTGCAGGGTGGTCTGGTAGACTTTGAAGTCCCAATGTTGGAAACAGATGCCATGTGAAATATGTGCTCTGTTGATGTTGTCACTGTTTCACGGTAGGTACCCATGATACCCATGGTAACTAAGTAAATGGCTGAGAAGCTTGTGAGATAGAAGGTTTCCTTGTGTAGTTAGCATTGTTTTTTTTTAAACCCTAACTATATTTTCCTAAACCTAACCAACATTTTTTGGTGTTTAAACCTCAATAAAAAGCAACAGAAAAAGTAAAATATGAAAGTAAAACTAAAGTGTAAAAATAAAAGTCCCAGAATGGACTTAAAGTCCTTCTAGAAGCAAGTCCTGCCACTCTCTGCTGCAATCTTGGTAATGCAGGTGTTTTTAAAAGCCCCTGTCTAAATTAATGGGAAGAGAGGCATACATTTAATTTCAATGTTCACTCAACATAAAAAGTCCATGTATGGAATGACCAGTCAAATAGGATGAAAAATTGATCAAAATTTGGTGAATTTCACAATATTAAAGCTTTATTTATGACTCATTCCTGATCAGAGTGCACATTATAGGCCACAGTTAGCCAAGAAAATAACAAAAAACAAGCACAAAGTGCACTTACCTACACCTTGATCATCAAAGTCATGTTCCTCAATTGTGCACATGCATCAGTGAAATAACATGACTAGCTTATCTATTATAAAACTCTCCTACATATTTAAGTTCCATGTCTTTCTCTTGAAATGTCTTGTCTCTAACTGCTGCTGTATTGTGCACATCATATCTGATGTTGGGAGCATACACTAGTATTTCTCTATAAGACACCAGACACTTACAGAATAAAAGTGTATTTGCAATTGTAGGTGGTGCTTAGGGAGTGCTGCATGTGTGTGCAACAGTATTCAGTCTAGAAGCAAGCATTTGCATAGGAGTGACAAAGAACACCTGTATCTGAATACATTACTATCATTAAGATATGGCATTGAAAAAATATAAGATTACAAAATCTAAAGCTCAAGACTTATTCTTAAACATTTTAGGCCACTTTTTAGAGACATAGTCATAAAACATCTTAAGCAGTGATGCCTAACTGGCATCCAGCATCACTGTCTTAACTTAATGCCTTGTATGTTTTTGATTTTACACATTTTACTGATAGTTTAACTCCTCATTCTGCAAGAAGTTAGGGCAGTCCTAAGGTCTCTTATAAGACATGCTCAAAATAAGCAAAAATGCTGCAGTTAATCAAATGATAATACATGCATTTAAGTGAAATGAGCCCACCAACAAATTCAAACAGAGTAGGATTTTTGAGGGGGTTCTCACCCAGAAGGTCTGAGAAGATGTCCTTTTACAAGTTTTTTTTTTAATAGTAAGTCTGTTAAGATTTAATTACTCTCTAAATGGGTTCTCTTAAGTATCTTGTGTACATATGATATTCAAATATGTATTTTAAAATATGACATTGTACTTAAGGGGGGCTTCTTACCTTAGTATCTGTTGCTATTAACCTCACTAGCTGTAGATGCTAGTTAGACTGTTGATATTTTAGATACAAACATAAGATTCATTGTTGTAGATGAAAGTACCAAACGGTACTCATGCAACACCTGGTTTCTATGCATTCTCAGCAAACATTTTGAAGTTGAATTTTGGCTTCTCTTTTTTTTTTTTTGTCAAGAGCTAATCATGGTTGAAAAATAGTTCCAAAATGAAAGTTGAACAAACATCGCAGACATTACCTCGTCGTTGCTTTGGTGCACGTCTTGAACATCACCTGGGCATCCTTGGTAGACTTTCTACCAAGAGAAATTTTGTGTTTTCAAATATCTCTTTATTGATTAGAATAAAATGAAATAAAACATCCACAATAGAAAAAAATGAAGAGGAAAAAAAACAGCTCAGTGGAACTTAAATACATGACCTCAAGCTTTTGGATCCATTTCTTCTCCTCAGCTTACCTTCACACTCAAGTAGTTGCATCCCTGGGTTCATGATGCTGAAGTGAGGTGATGGTTCTAACAGTCTAACACATTAAGTTCACCAAGCAACAAATGACACACAATTTAGATGTACATGAACGTAAATGGCTTAAAAGTGTTTGATATTTAAAAAGAAAAAGCAGGCCATGTACTAACCATCTACGGTTCAGTTTTTGTACTCCTACCAGTGACCAGCTTTGACCAGGGAGATGACGTCAGAGTTTCAACCATGTTTGCTGGTTAAGACAATCCAGTAATGTAACTTGGAGCTTATTAAGACATAGTACAATAACACAAGTAAAATCACAAAACTATTGTGAGAAATAGAGTAAAATGACAGCAGAATGCTCCCTGTCAGTGTTGTTGGGATACTGGATGTTTCTTCGGCCAACACATTTTGTCTGCACTGGCTGAAACAGAGCAGTAAAAAGGTGAGGCAGACGTGTTTATGAATTTATTTATAAATACAACTAAAGAAGTTCCTCAGAACTTTCATCCCACCAAACAAGAAACTGAGATGCGTCACAGTGTCACAAAAACACAATACCGCCATCTTGTGGGCCCACCGGTGTATAGCCGCTGGAGAACAATAGCAACGTACTACGGAAGGAAATTAGAGCCATTTAAACGGTCCAAAAACAACAGGCGGCAAAAGGAAACTGCTCCGAGAATCCTTTCAGTGGTTTAATGCTTTAAGTGTTTTGTGCCTTTTTGGCGCTGTATTTTCTACAACCACCGGCAGGACACTCCGCTGAGTTACGGCTGAGAAGATGTGTCCAAGTGAACTGTCATTTGTGCGCAGTCTTCAGGAAGAATACCGTTTATGCACCGGGACCGAATATAACCGCCGCTGACAGTGCTCTGTTAGGCAAAAAAAAACTGTGATTCGTGAGTGCACAGTTGAGCTTTCTGTCGCAGTCTGCTTGGATATGGCGAGTGGGAACAAAATGGAGGGTGATAAGCTGCGGTTAAGTTGTGTTGTGTGTGTGGAGCCGTGCTCAGTGTAGAATGTGTTGCAGGATCATTTTTGCTGCAGAGAAAGAGAAACACAAAGAGTGACAGCTTTGAAGCTCGAAGTCAGTCAGGAGAACCATGAAGTACATTGACAGAGATACCGGATTTTAACGGCTCTAATTCCAAAATAAAAGCCGCCTGTTTGTACCAGTGTGCCAGTGATGAACAGAATTCTGTTGTGAGAAACACCCGAACGACACACATTATAAAGGTCAAATACTGAGAGAAAATACGAGCAAGCAGCACAAAATGAGCGACTCGGGGGATGCAGCAAGTGTTCCCGGCTTCTCCGGCCCGAGCAGCGGGGCTGGGCTCAGTTTCACCTCGGGCAGAGGACTCGCAGGCCGGGTCAGGACTCTGTCCTCCCCGACTCCGCCCGGAAGACTGACGTCCCTCAGAACCAGGGACCTGACACTGGGGGGAGGCTTCAAAAAGACAAAGGTAATAAGTGAGAGAGTGGACCACAGTGCTGGTAATCCGACCAGTTAAACAAAATGTCATAATGTCACATGGTTACGTTCATTTTGAGTTAAGTGGCTCCACACAGTAGTTCACTGCACTGCAACACAGTGCAAACCAGACTTTGAAAATAAGTCCCAGTCCGGAGTACCCATGTCTATCAAATCCCACTGCCATGGTAGTTTGTCAGGAGTCAGTTCAGGCCTGTTGCATATCGTCACGTACTGTCAGATTTAGGAGCATTTGTTGCAAACTCAACAGTGCATCTCTGTGCACATGTCTCCTGATAATGTTATCGTGTAATAATATTGTAATTATGATCAGGAATACAGGGAAGTATGATGAGCTTATGTGTCTAAAGAGGTCATTTTTGTAAAGGTGTCTACAGATCTAGAGTGCCTTAAACACAAATGCAGACAAACTGAGTTACAATGTTGTGAAGTTACACACAGAAAACCTTTTTTGTGTTCAGGTCAGTTAGGTCACTTTTATTTATACAACTGGAGTTCACTCAGAGCTCTTTCCAATCAAGGCAAGTGAATTAACAAGTATACAAAAGTATAAATCCACAAAATGAAACGCACATAAACAGGATAGTAATATCTAGTAAATAACTGAAATAAAACCAGGTTAAAACATAGGAGGAGAATACAAAAATAAAATCTACATCCAGCTGACAGACAGTGCGTTTAACCTCACACTTGACTGAAAGTAACAGTAAATAAGCAGGTCTTTAGAACTGATTTAATGCCTGTGGTGGGTTTTTTGCCTTTGGTGTTTAAGCCAGACGTTTTCAGGAGGTTGACCTCAGGGCCTAGCAAAATACAGAGTTAATATATCCATCCAGTATTGAGGGGTTTAAACACTTTAAAGTCAGTTCTACATTTCACAGGTATTCAGTGCATTTGAGCTAAAGAGTCTTCATTGTACCAGTTAAAAGTCTCACAGCTGGATTTCAAGCTATTTGAGATCAAGAAAGAGATGAAACGGACAGCTCTATCTACAGGGAGCTACAGCAGTCCAGACGAGAGGGATACAAGCATGGATAACCTAAGTCCTTAGGAGATAAACCTGGCTTTACTTTGGCGATGGTTTTCAGATGAAAAGCTGCCTTTGACAATAGTAAGAAAAGAATCCATCAAAACACCCAGATGTTTAACTAGAGGCAGCACGGTGGTGCAGTGGTTAGCACTGTTGCCTCCTGGTTTGAACCCCTGCTTTGCTCTTTCTGTGTGGAGTTGGCATGTTCTTCCGTGCCTGCGTGGGTTTCCTCCGGGCACTCCAGCGTCCCCCTGCAGTCCAGAGACATGCAGATCAGGTTAACTGGTGGTACTAAATTAGCAGAGAATGAAGTGTGAAGAATAAAGAAATGTATGCCTATCCATTGCATACAGTTTAAACATATGTGGGCAGAGTACAGAGCAGCTTTGTTAGGATAGTTACTTCAGTTTTGTCCTTATTTAGTTGAAGGATTTTTTTTTTTTTTTTGCCATCCAGGATTTGATATCATTCAAACAGTGAAGGAGGTTCTTCACTGAGGGGGTCAGGGTCACTGTTTTGATGGCTGTCTTAACCTGGCTGCCAGTAGAATGGTCAGACTTCTTCCCCGCTTATGAATACCAGCCCCAACCGTCCACTCCACGCACTACTCTCAACACTGACCGAAATAAGGTTTATACTTGTAATATTTATTGAAAAGCATTTGTACCTTGTTGAATACAGCCTGTGCCTGAAACGTGTTCGCTTTGAGTCGTAATAAAAACATGTTTGTCTGGTTTTAACAGAATTTCACGTTCACTGTTTTCTTTTTTCAACAGAAAACCTTTGAGCCTAATGTCCACGCTGTGAGGAGGAGTAAAGATGAGTGAGTGATTACAATATTATAATTTGAGTCATCTGTTTATGATACCTTTAAGTGTCACATTGTGGTGTTTAATGATCCTGAAGTTCTAACACTCCTAGGTTAAAGGAAGAGATCCACATGGCTCCAAAAAAGGAGAGAAGAGACAGGAAGGAGAGGAGGAGAGAGAACAGAGGGAGGAGGAAAGAGCGGCCTCAGACCATCCAGTCCCACTCCATCTTTGAACAGGGTCCTGCCGACAATGTGCGCAAAACAGGTACACAACTCCTCTTTTGTTTAATATCTTTATATTTTCTGGTGGAATGTAAACACCAGAAGTCCACTCAAGGGTGCATTTCTTCTTCATCCCTCTCAATCAATCCGTCTGGCTACAGGCTGGCGTGGTGCTACAGACCTGCAGGACTCTGCCACCTCTCCTGTCTGCAAACTGCTGAAGAAAGAGAAGAAAGAGTCACAGGAGGAAGATGAAGATGAGATACTCAGTAAACTACAGAGAGATAATGTGAGTGCTTCCTGTTTCATTCCTGTGAAGCTTTAAAGATGGATTAAAACAGTAGCCAGGTGCCCATAAAAGCCAGCTGTTCTCATTCCTCTTGTTTATACTGGCATGTATTCAAATATTTGAGGCCTTTGTGTTTGTCAAACTTATTTTTGCTGCACTACAACAAGTGTAAAGCAAAAGGTCTGGAGTATACGGACTGCATGAGCTTCTCCACCTGCTGCTCTGGTTCATGCATGTGCAGCAGAACAAGAGGAATATGAACTGAAGCCAGCATGGATTATAAAGCACTGTGACACAGCTGTGTCCATCACAGTGACACAGGATACAAACAGCTCAACAAACGGAAACAGCTCCTCTTTTCAATTTTCTGTTAGCTTCCCTCCACTGCAGGTCAGCAAGGTAACACTTTCAGAGATAGAATTTCACTCTAAAACTCATTTCATTAGTGAGACTTGTTCATGTGTTAAACACTTTTTATCACCAATGTATGAACTGAGTGTAATGTAAGACAAAAGAAGACCTTTGCCTCAATGCCTCTTTTCCACTCTCAGCATCAACAGTTAGCTAGAAATGAGCTCATTTCTAGTCAAAGTTTGGACTGTCCATCCTTTTATATGAATGGGTGGACAGAGTCCAAACTTGTGATGAGCATGCAGTCTGTTGTCTCTTCCCTGTATTAACATGAAAGAAAGTCCGTTTCATATTTTAGAGTTTGCACTAGTTTGTGATGATTCACCTGTGAGTGAGTGAAGTTTTTCACCCACAGTAACAACAGTCAGCTGATAATAATCTGACCATTAGTTCAGAACTAATGTTATGTATCTGTACCTACAGTTCATAGATGATCCAGGTCTGAGGAATGATGCAAAGCTGAAGCCCATCCAGCTGCCTCTGTGTCAGTCCAGCAGCTTCACCAAGAGTCACACCCGGACTTCCACAACATGTGAGGAAACCACCACTGCTGCCATCCAATCACCTAACAGTGTCACCACATATGCCTGTTAACAAGGAGTTCATTGTAGTCACAGCACTTTATGTCAGTTTTAACCCTTTACTGCATCGAAGTGCCGTTTACTCTGGGGGGTACGGCTCTGCTCATTTCTAGTAAAACAAAGTAACCATTAATGTGCCATGTTTTCATAAGCCAAACCACAAAGGTGTCACAGTAAATAATAGTCTAATGATTCTTAATTACAGAATAGACATGGTTTTAAATATTAATAGCTATTTACAGTATTGACCTAATTGTGCTTTCCCCCTTTTCAGTAGTTAATAGTAATAATTCAGTAACATGCAATATGATTGTTAAAAAGTTTATATCAAAAAGAGAGCTGGAGTGCATGTAACACAGTGTTCCTGAGGTGCAGCACAAAATACATCCTGACAGTTTATCATCTTATCGCCTCCTCTTATGATCTGTTATCCACCAAACATTGATGCTGACCACATGAATAAGGGTAAAGCTGTTGCAAAGCCAGTGCTAGCTGTGTGTAGTTAGTGAAGCCACTTGCAAACATGACGTCACTGCATAGCTTTGTAAATTATCCAAGTTCCATTATAGCCCAAGTGGCATACTGTCGAAATGCTTTAGCTGAACGTACAGAAGTACAAGCTCACATTTGGATATTTGAATTATCAGTCACAGAGAGTGTCAGCATCCCACAGTTCCACAGCTTCCTGCTGAAGCCTCAGGTCAGCGTGCCCATCTCTCCGTGTTTTCTCCTGAAAGTTTCAGTTTTTCAGTTCAGCGGCTTAGAAAATCTTAATCCTAAATTTTTACCCTGTTGGCAGTCATCTCACCACATACGTAGAACATCTTAGGCAGATGGAACTGACAATGAAACACCTTCACAAAATACAAAGTCAACAGAGAGTAAGTCATTATTTTCCCGTACGGCTGGGTGTGGATGAATTGCACTCTGTCTCTGTAATGAAATGCAGACATTTAAATGATGCTTTCTTCAGTTTCCTTATGTGCAATTCAATTTTGTTCTCCTGTGCTAAACGTAGAAAATAAGAGCTAGAGGGGGAGTGGGATGGACCCAGACTATCCCTGAGCTCATGAACCCCCTGGCAGAGCCTGTGGAGGCCAGGAGGTGGTACATTTCTGAAAGCAGGCAGCAGTGTAGCAGAGCTCAGTGAGTTTGTATTCACACTGAATGAGTGGCTGATGTGAGTGAACTCATGGACATTAGACAGTGGATGAAACTTGTAACTATAAAATGATGTCCTCACCTGAACTACTGCATGCTGCATGTCTGTGTGTGAGCAGTAATTATCTGTTGTTGCCATGTTGCAGGTCCAGAGAAACCCGCTCTGTTCAGACCTCAGTCCTGTGGAGCTCAGGGTAGAGCAGGGAACAGCAGGACTGAGCTGCCCAAATCAGAGCAGCCATCGCTGGTAGAACTGCTGCAGGATCTCAGCCTGTCCGGCAGAGAGGAGCTCTTCTTCATGCAGCTACCTGACTGCGTGCCAGGCAGAGCATCTGGACTGAAGGTCGACCCACCTCCTGGGCCTACAGCAGAGAGGCCTGCAAAGAAGGAAGGAAAGCCTGAAGAGAAGAGGACCTCACATCTTCAAGCACAAGTGGGTTCACAGGATAAACATATTTTAAGGGATTGAGAGTAGCTGCCATGACGTTTTGTGTCCTTTATGCCATTCAGTGTCTGTGTTTGAGCATCTTTCCAGTTAATTGTGATACCTAAGGTATACATCAGTCCTGGTGCCTTTTGTTTTTGGCATCTCTCCATGAGCTCTTGTGCCATTTTGGTCTGAATTTTCTGCTTCCAGCCTAATACAACTAAGCATGTGGTACTCTTCCTACAGACATCTCTTATTAACAGTCGCTGACACAAACACCCAGGCAGTGCCAGTTAGGTAAAACCTAGGGCCCAGCAGTGTATCGACTTTCTGAGTTATATCAATATACAGCTCCGGAAAAAATTAAGAGACCACTGCAAAATGATCAGTTTCTCTGATTTTGCTATTTATAGGTATATGTTTGAGTAAAATGAACATTTTTGTTTTATTCTATAAACTAGTGACAACATAACTCCCAAATTCCAAATAGAAATATTTTCATTTAGAGCATTTATTTGCAGAAAATGAAAAATGGTCAAATTACCAAAAGTCCTTCATCC
>VUQI01046916.1:5136-15777 GCA_015106735.1 Paratilapia polleni | reverse complement strand
AAATCAGGGTTATTCCACCAAATATTGATTTCTGAACACTTCCTAAGTTAAAACATTAGTAATGTGTTGTTTAAAAATGAATATGAACTTGGTTCTTTTGCATTATTTGAGGTCTGAAAACACTGGACCTTTTTTGGTATTTTGACCATTTTTCATTTTCTGCAAATAAATGCTCTAAATGAAAATATTTGTATTTGGAATTTGGGAGTTATGTTGTCAGTAGTTTATAGAATAAAACAAAAATGTTCATTTTACTCAAACATATACCTATAAATAGCAAAATCAGAGAAACTGATAATTTTGGAGTGGTCTCTTAATTTTTTCCGGAGCTGTATATAACATTAACTTGAAAAGGGAAAATATTCCACATTGTTGCTCCTTTATCGTGGCCACGCGTGCCTGTCGAAATCCATCCATATTTGACAATTGCCTGCCTGATTATGTATGTCCAGTGTCAATAGATTAAGAAGTGTGTTCTAAATAAAGACATTTTCAATGTTGTGAAGGGATGTATGGCACATCTGGTAGGCAGGAGAGCTTGCATCCTACAACAGACCTTTATTTTCTGTTTTTATTAGCTGAATCCCCACAATCATACCTTATGTACACACTTGATTAAGAGAGGAAGAATTTAAACACAAACACACACACACATACAATAAAAGGTTCTGTTGAGTATATGAATGTAATGGAGTTTTAGTTTAGTTTAGGATGTTATGCTGGTTTAATTTTATGATTTGGTTTAATCTGGCTGCACAGTCATGCAGTGCTTAGCACTTTCACTTCACAACAAGAAGATCCTGGGTTTGGGTCCACTTTGCCTTTCTCACTGTGCCTGTGTGGGTTTTGTAAGTTTGTCACCTCTCTAGTCATTTTCAGTGGAATTTAAAGTATGAGAGTGCACGAAAATGTACAATGAGGCTCAAGAGTATAACTGAGTAGCCAATCAAAAGCAACCATTTAAATATCTTGGATTGTTCAACAGCAACAAATCACTCTGGTTGTAGGAAAACTTTATTCGATTTTTTTCACTATTTTCTGAAATTTTACTGACTAATAAAAATGGAATCATACTAAAAATGTCGCAGACTGTGAAATGCCAGGCAGTCCATGTATGTTTTCAATAAGAGACTCAGTTGGGGACCGAACTGACAGTGAAGTTGCTGCTCCCTACAGATGCTGGCTTCCACCTATCTAAGAGAAAAACAAAGCTTAGTGAAACGCTCCTTTCTGAGTGAAACCCCAAAGCTTCACATAACTGCTCTTCACGCCGTTGAAGAATCGTTGCCCAACAGGCCAGTTAGGCAGATTGCAACTCTGCTTACAGACCTAAACTTGTTACCTCCTCTATTTTCTCAGTGGTTATACAAGTTTATTTGACTTTACACCTGCATTATGCACAGGTTTAGGCTTAGACTTATTGAGCTGCTACATTGTTCACTGAACATTCAAACATATATACCTTTTCCTGAAAAATGCAAATGCATTAAGAAGAGCTTGCGTTACGTGGGATTCACAGCTAAATTAAAGAGGAATTGCTCAGCATCAGGTGTTTTAAATCCCCAACAATGGCAAGGGCAATGCTGATTTATAGATGATTGTATGGGACTTATTTACATCTTGACTTTTATACTAAATAAAATTATGTTAATACCTTTTAATCAGTGGGTAATGGCCCACCTCTCCCTGTTCCCCCGCTTACCTGGCAGTCTGTGAAACTGCTCTCATTTTCAAATATAGGCTTATGGCTGATCCTTTACAGGTTTTTAACAGGCTGGAGAAGCACCCCTTGGACTGCATTCTTTCTCTTCAAACTGTCATATCACTCTGCAATGGTTGCAGATGGCAGGACTGTCTAACATGACCACTCATACCCGTTTACTCTCTTGCACTGGCATTGCCTTGACTCTGACAGCTCTGGCCGGGGTGTTACTGGAGGCAAGGGCAAAAACTGATACAGCTTGGGACTGCCACGGTCATTCACCCCAGTAATTTCTGCTTCAAAGGACTTTGAAGGGGAAAAGCGCTCCACCTTAAAACAGCCCTCTGTGGAACAGTATTCTCACAATTTTTTTTTTTTTTGCCATTCTTCTCTGGCCTAGGGATGTCACAACGTAACTCCTTCCTCACACATCCATGTCCCTACCATCCATCCCCTCATTGGTTACTGTGAACTTTGAAATGTGGCTATATACTTTATTATGTACTAAACTGCTTGCATTGCTTTTGTATTCCTGTCACTGTGCAGGGTTCTGGTGAACACTATGGACAGCAGCAATTCCCACTCATAGCTCTGCTCTGGATACACATGTAAAACATGTTTCTGTAAAATTTAGAACCAGAACATGTTAACCTTGCAGTTAAATAACTCTTGATTTAGTTGACACGACTACTTTTGGTGGCCAAGTGTCTCTATAGGTGGTACGGATTGATACTGGCATTTAAACATGTAACTCAAGAGAGGAAAAAAGTAAGTGAAACAGGAATCAAAAGTGTGCTCATTTAGGCAAGCTTATTAACTTCTTTATAAACAACTAGTACTGTCTTGCTTGTTAGCAAAGTGTATTAAACTACAAGGACAACTAAAGATGAACCTTTGACAGATGTCTCATATGAACGTGTGTGTTGAAAATGACCTCAGCATTTCTCTCACTTACTATCAGTTTGACGTGGCATTGTTCTGTTGTAGTTCTGGGAGTTGTCAGCATTCAAACAGTGAAAATACACATAAATGAGTAAAATAATGAAACATTCAGAATGTTAGAACAATAAACTTCCTAACTCTAGAGCTGGAAAGAAGAATGATTGGAGTAAGAGGCACAGATGATCAGAGCTACCACTGTCTTCAAACATTCATACAAAAGCTTGTGTTGAATCCTCCTGATTGCTAACGCTGAGAACAACTGTGGATTATAACTGTGCTCATTTGTTTACTGTATCAGCATATGACAGGCTGCTGTCTCTCTGCTTTTCTCTGCTGCCTAATAAGTTCTATTGTTCAGCTCTGTGCTGCAATTCCCTTTTAATTATGTTCTCAGCTTCAAGACCTCCAATGAAACATTATTTCTCATAAGGCAAATAGCTGTAGGTGGCTGTGTGGAAATGTTATTTTCTCATTCAGATGGATGGAAAGGAAAATGTCTTGTCTTCTGCAGCTCAAGATTGTTAATCAGTAGTTTGCTGCCCTGGATACTCTTCCACTGTCATGCACTGTGAATTAGGACCCACATGCAGACTCCAAAGCAGACTGAGTTACCAACAAGCAAACCTTTTATTGAGGCTGATCCAGAGTTCCAAACCAAGTCCAAAATAGCAGCAAACAGAAATCCAAAAGCAGCATGGGAAACACGAGGAGCAAATGAAGGAGAAGATGCTCTGACTAAGGACTGAAGGGAGACCAGTCTATTCAAACACACTGAGGGCTAATCAGGGGAAAATTTGACACAGGTGTACTCAAGACAGACAGGAAGTAAAACTAAAAGCAAGATACAAGATACAACATAACTAACAATGTAAAATAGGAAATACCAAGGGACACAGGGATACCAATACCAAGGGACCAAGACACAGGGAGACACTGGGGGAGGCTAGAATTGATAAACCCAAACACAAGGAACTAAACAGAAGCAACAAATTCCAAAAACAAGGAACTAAACTCAAAAAACAGGAACCACACTCAGATAACAAATTCTACAAAGAAATTCTAAACTAGAACTCAAATAGAACATACTACACTGGGGCGGTAAGAATAATTATAACTTCAACACAAAGCTAAAAAGGTGATCACAGAACTGAAAGACATTACCAGAATAATAAAACCAAGGCTTGGGCTCAACACGAAAAACTCAAACCAAACTACCGAAATACTAAGAAAACAGACCCTAACATCCATACTGTCAGAATATACAGTGCAGTGTTCTAACTCTGGATTGCCTGTGAGCATTGAACAATGGAGCTTCAGTCTGTGACCTGGGTGCATCTGCCTCATCTAGGCCTGTTCTACTTTGTGAATTAGATTACTACATTTTGCAAACTGCCTTTCAAAGCCAAAATGGTGAGGTGTGGGCTTATATGAATTGTTTTGTAGAAGTTTGTGTGATTTTGTGTCTTATTAAGTAGGTACAACCAAGCAACCAGAATGAAGGTCAAGGATCAAAAACATTAATGCAGAAAGGAAGACACTCAACACAGTACTGTGGCTGGTAAGATCTTTCACTAACCTGTTAGTGAGACCCACAGTCTGAGTACTCACAGGAAGCTATCAAAAGCCCATTTCAGAGATCATTAGCACTGTTGCTTTGTTAATATCTTGTGCTGGAGCTGTCATTCAGACCTTGTTCACTTTTACATCAATATTCATTCTCATACTCACAACACTGATGGGGTAAGCCGTAGTACTTACATGCACCATGCATGAGGTATGAAAGAACATCAGTAACATATAATGAATGAACTCGGCGTCTGTATTTTAAAAGCTGCTTTGATGATTACAGAAGCCACGTATATGTAGTTATATAAATAGCCACACTATAATAACTTTAATAATCTGACAATTATTAAAGTGTAGCTTATAAATTGTGACTGTGTGCCAGCTCACCTGTCTGAACCAAAGTACACAATGTGGTTTGCTTTTAGACCCTGATAGATCCTGTCTCAATGTTAGGGACAATTCATTATAATCAATAAAATTAGATCCATTTTGCCAAATGCATAAATGTGTATACAGTCTTGAGCCACCCCTCATTGTGCTTTGCTTCCAAGGAGCCAGACTTTATTGTAATTTAAAGTGGTCTTGAGCAATAGTTCTCCAGGCTTCCTGAAAGTGTTTCAAAGTTTTTCTTTGGACATTGGCTGGTTTTTCACTCATTTTCAGTCCAGTTCTTGTACCTGACCAATGTTGTTTTTTGTTTGTTAAGCCACTTAACACTGACCTATGAATCATTCAAACATAAAAAAGGCACCTAACTTCAGGCATGAACCAGTTTTGTGTCTACACATAACAGACAACTCAGCAAAGAACCAGTTTTAAATTGTATCTTTAGGCATTTTGTTACTAGCAGCCTGTCACAAAACACATCATTTGTTCCCATTTCTTTAGTTGAATCTACAAAAATACCAAAGATAACACAGTTTGACAGGCATAAAATAGTATTTTTTGCACCAACTTGGTGATTCCCAAAGAGCTATTAGCTGAAAACTTGACATATGTCAGCATGGTGTGCAGTGTATCCTTAAAAAATCTGAGGAAACTGGACAAGTGGAGGACAAAAGAAGAAGTGGCAGGCCTAAAAAATATTTATAGTACATGAACAGTATCTGAAAGTCATGTCCTTAAGAAATAGGAGAAAGTCCAGCAAAGACCTGACACAGGACCTGAGAGTTGCATCTGGACCTTCAGTTGATCCACCTACTGTTCACTGATGCCTCATCAGAAATGATCTCTGGGGATTAGTCTCCCCAGAGCCCGGACCTCAATGTTATTGAAGCAGTGTGGGATCATCTTGACAGAGAACACAACAAAAGGCAGCCAACATCCAAAGAAGAGCTCTGAATGTCCTTCAAGAAGCCTGGAGAACTATTCCTGAAGACTACTTTAAGAGAGTTCAGGCTGTATTGAAGAATAAAAATGGTCATACCAATGTTGACTTTCAAGCTCATTAGAATTGTACAAACTCTGTTTTTGCCATGTACAGCTCCAGAAAAAATTAAAAGACCACTGCAAAATTATCAGTTTCTCTGATTTTGCTATTTATAGGTACATTTTGAGTACAATGTTTTTTTGACCATTTTTCATTTTCTGCAAATAAATGCTCTAAATGAAAATATTTGTATTTGGAATTTGGGAGTTATGTTGTCAGTAGTTTATAGAATTAAACAAAAATGTTCATTTTACTCAAACATATACCTATAAATAGCAAAATCAGAGAAACTGATAATTTTGCAGTGGTCTCTTAATTTTTTCCAGAGCTGTATATTGTATTTATCTGTATGTTTGCACATGTTTCAATAAATCGCTGCACCTATTTCCCATTTTCCTAGTAAAATATAAAGAAATGAGTGGTAGCTCAAGACTTTTGCACAATACTGTATATAAATGGACTGATACTTATATAGAGCTTTTTTACTCTATTTGAGCACTCAAACCGCTTTATACTACATGTCACACATATATACATTCATATGAGCACTTTTTCTATACCCAAGTGCTTTTCTAACATTCACCCACATTCACACTCCAATGAGCACATCGTGGGCAACTTGGGGTTCAGTATCCTGCCAAGGTCACTTGGGCACGCAGACTGGAGTAGCCAGTAATCAAACCACCAACTTTTGGATTAGTAGACAACCTGCTCTCCCTCCTGAGCCACAGCTGCCCCATATAGTCAACAAAAGCTGCAATGTAAGTCTAACTTCTTGTAACATTTTGTTAAAAGTCTGAATATAATTATTACTGTGAGTCTGGCTGTCACAGACTGCCTTTATCACGGTAAAGACTTCACTGTGAAGTTGTTTTTTTTTTTTTTGTTTGTTTTTGTTTTTTATAAATACTTCAATCTGTAAGTGTACAGCAAAGTAAATAAAACTAAACATAAAAAAGGCATTTAGTGATTTTTGGAGAGATATGAGTGCACCTGTGAACTGTTTTTGTGCTCTCTGTGATGTTTATGGACCAAGTTAGGGCTGAAATGTTGAAAAATCTTGATGTTCAGACTTTGTCACATGTGGAGAAAAAATTTATTTTAACATACATAACTTTTTTACATAAAGCAGTGGCTTTGAGGCTTCTCTGACATTAGTTTGGGCAAGCCAGTTTTGCAACTGTGCAGAAAAAAAATACTAAAAATAAACAGGAGAATTTACTAATCTTTTTTAAGGGAGCTTACATAAATTGTTACATTCATGAATACATGAATTCGTTGTCCATGAATTGTTGCTCCATGACATTTAACACTTTCACGTTGATGCGTGTTTTTTCGGTTTAGACAATGACTAAGCATTTCTAATGAGAGGTGTTGGGGAGGTTTCAATGAGACTGAAATTTGCTGAGGTTTCACTGCTGTAAGCATGTAGCCATGTCACAAAGGCTGCCTGCAAACACAGCTCATTGGGGAGGAGGAATATAGTGTAATTTCATTACCCCATGTCAACTGCCACTGAGGAGAAAACAATGGAGTGGGAAAATCAAATTAGGCAAAATAGCAAGAAGGAGGGAGTCAGTGTCAGTGTCTTTAAACATATGTGCTATTTACTGAGGACGTCCCTGTGGCTTTGTGGCACCATTGAAGCCTCATGTGCTTACTCTGGGTTGGGGGCCATATGGGTGATTTCATGGTATGTCAGTCAACAGCAATGTGAGGACCCCTGCAGGTTGAGTCAGGGGCCCGAGGGAGCTGGAGAACTGCATACAGAGGGAGGGGTAGACTGAGGACGGATGGGGAATTATCACTGAGAGGGTCTCTGTCATGTCAGCCTGTGACTCGCCCCCAACATCCAGTTCTGGTTCAGGTTGACCTGTTGCTACTCCCAGAATGGCACTCTTTCGTACTCTCCCTCTCTTCCTTCTGTTGTGGTTGTGTCTGCTCATTTGTAGGAAAGGAGGCAAATGTGTTGGAGTCAGAGCAGAGCTTCACCAACTACAACCAGTTTCATAAAGACTTATACATATACTCAGCTTCCACTGTTCCGCTTCCATTCTATCAGACTGTAGTCTGTTTCTGCATTCAAGCTTCTTACTTATTCTGATGGTTTGTTTGTTTGTTTTTTACAGTAATGTCTACTGTAACTCCTGGTTACACAGCCCGTCTCTTCAACCTGTCAAGTCGCCTGTCTCAGTCATCAGCCCAGCCACCTTATCTTGCCTGTCTACATCCCCTGGCCCTCTTCCCATCCACCACAACTTTGTATGGAATCAGTTTAGCCTATCTCCTCTTCTGTGGTTTGTCTCTGCACCTGGGTTCAACTGTTCTGTAGTTCCATCTGACAGTCTCCTAAAGAACATGTGGGCCCCCTTGGAGCTGGGTGCTGGAGGGCGGATAACACCCTGAGTCTCCAAGTTCAACCAGAAGCCTATGATGGGGCTAGCAGCTCTCTCTAGTGTGATAGAAAGATGGTGACAGGATAGCTGGCGTGCTACTACAGTGGCATGCTCTTATCAGCTGTCCATCAATGTCTCCATGGCAACAAAAGACACATTTGCTGTGACATGTAAACATTAAAACAGGGCTATAAAGCAATAATGCTGCCTGATCAGCCTTAAATAATAAAACCCTAGATGTGGCCTAGAGATTCAGTGTTCACTACATCTCACATGTCCATTGAAGCAGATGAACTTGCTCTTGCAACAGCAAATTTACAACAGCAAACGTTTAATTTTCTGCTACAGAAGAACTACTAAAATCATTAAAACATTAGAAACATCCACTTTATCCCCTCCTGCTCAGCAAATCTCATCAGACTCAGAGGTGATGAGATATCTTGTTTGCAAACTTGCTATTTTGTTGGGAAGCTGAGAAGAAATCTTACTAGGTATGTTTCAGTTTTGTGTTTAATGGTGAGCTGGTAGAAACAGCACTTTAACTTTGCTTTAGTTGCTTATTAGATTGTAAAATATCTGTGTCTTTCACCTTCATCAGAAATCCCAAAAAGTAATGGAAAAAAAGAACAAGAGTACCAGGGCTGTAAGTAACCATACTGTCCCTGTCCAGACAAAGGTCACTGTTGCATAATAACCCTCTATCATCACTGCATGTCATGGTTAAAGGGTCAGTATGCTTCAAAGTGCCAAAACCCCAAACCCTCTTCCAAGCAACTAGTCCAAGATGTAAGGGTGGAGCAGGGCTATCTGAAATTCTCTAACTTTCTCACACAGCTATTTCAGTCACTTTCCATGTTAACAGCAAAGTGTAACACTGTGAATGTCTTTGAAGAGAGCCTGAGATTGTGAGTGGTTATATCCATTTGAATGACCATCCCACCCCTCTGTATAAAGTCAGCCTTTCACCCTGACTTCAAATGACTTCAACCACTCAGACTGAGACTTCCCTTTACTCTGTTTGCCCCTTTCCCAGCTTCTTTCCCTTCCTGTTTTCTTCATTAAATTTCCCTGCCTGTTCCTGTGGCCAGTTTTCAGTCTAATCCCTGTCCCTCTTCTGTAAACCTGTCAGCTGTCTGCAGAGATCTGCATATGAACATACAGAATTTTCTATCTCAAAACCATTAGTTATCATCTAAAACCAGTTAATGTTTATTAGCTTTCATTTACTCTTCATTTTTAAATGATGATGAAAATATGGAACAGGAAGTCTTGAACCAGATATCAGATTTTTCACTATATGGATATCACTGCTCCACCTGAAGCCCCGAAAAACCGTTCTTAAGCACCTAGGAAGAAGTTACTTGTCTTTTGTCTTCTATTGACCCCTTTGAAAATTAGCTAAAATTCAGTCTGCTCTGCCTTCATGTGTTTGATCCTCTTACCTTTTCTGCACCATGAACTGGACACTGCAGATAATAAAAACAATGCAATGTGCGAGTGGATTAATAGAGCAAGATTAGGTATTTAAAAACACAATCTCAAGCAGAAATAAAATGGCATGGTGACATGTAGTAGTTCATGGTAACACATGATTTACAGCTTATTTGTATGGAACTTTAGGAATTTTCTTGAATTATCTGTTGGGCATAAATACACAATAGATTCAGAGCCATCTGACCATTTGTTGTCCATTCTTAATAATTAATTTTTTTTCTTTCTTTTTCTATTCAACCTCAAAGTAGATCAGAGTCATTCAGCACTTCAAAGCTCTTTTGCCAGCTTTAATGAGCGACAAAACCTGTGTCCTGTGACCAGGGTGATCAGGTCTGTTCATCAAAGTCAAAAACTACAGTCAAAGGATAAAGTGATCAAAATCAGCATCCTCTGCTAAATGAATTCATATCTTCAACCACTGATGGTTGTAAAGCCGACAAAGAAACCTGATGGCAAACAAAAAAGGGAAATTATCCAATCTGGTGCCTCAGGAAGTCATTTCCCTCCCCTGCCAAGCTGTATGACATATTCGTCTGCTAATGTACAATATGATTCTCTGTCTAAAAAGCCATGAAGCTAAGAGAAGACTGCATGCAGCAGATGGTGCAGAGACACTGACAGACAATCACTGCACAGCATTATTAAAGTGTTGGTTTTGCATGGCACTGTCTTAATGGCTGTTTTGTGTCCCTTTGACAGGCCACAGTTCTGGCACTGGCGATAAAACCAGACTTGTCTGACTCAGCAATTTCTGACAGAAGATTTTCTTAATCTTTTCAGGACCATTGCCAAGTTGGTAAGAGAGCAACACTCCAGACTGGAGCCAGAAAGCTGTTTGAATGATTCAAAGGCAGGAGAGAAAGCAGGAGCGAGGGGGAGGCAGAGGAAACACTGAAAGGCAGAGCTCGTAGACAGCAAGATAGTAAAAGCTCTTAGCCATTAATATCTGCAGTTCTAGATGCTGAGCATGGAAATGAGTGTTGCATATTTAGAAGTAATGTGCTGTGCTGAGAGCTTGTCGAGACAGAAACTGAAAATTCTGTTTGTGTAGGTTAACACAGACATAATTTCCTAATTTTAATAGATTAATGCATCCTTTTACAGATGAAAAG
>VUQI01046915.1:4705-21299 GCA_015106735.1 Paratilapia polleni | reverse complement strand
TAGGAACCACAAGTAAGCCTGCAGTCTGAGAGCAAAGTGCTCTATTGTGATAATATGGTACTATGAGGTCTTTAAGATATGATGGGGCCTCATTATTCAAGACTTTGTATGTAAGGAGAAGGATTTTAAATTCAATTCTGGATTTAACTGGTAGCCAATGAAAAGAAGCTAATATGGGAGAAATATGGTCTCTCTTTCTAGTCCCTGTCAGTACTCTTGCTGCAGCATTCTGGATTAACTGAAGGTTTTTCAGGGAGCTTTTAGAACAACCTGATAATAATGAATTACAATAGTCCAGCCTAGAAGTAATAAATGCATGAACTAGTTTTTCAGCATCACTCTGAGACAGGATGCTTCTAATTTTAGAGATATTGCACAAATGCAAGAAAGCAGTCCTACATACTGTATGTGTTTAATGTGCGCATTGAAAGACATATCCTGGTCAAAAATGACTCCAAGATTCCTCACAGTATCCCAATAATGTCACAGAATAACAGAATAATAGTGTCACAGAAAAACACCAGTTGAAAAAAAACAATAAGGGCAGTATTTGTGAGTGGGGTTAAGGTGCAAAACTATGCAAAATTTATCAAGACAACATGAAAACATGGAGAGATTTAATTCATTAGGACAGTAGAACAGGAAACAGGTCTTCTGTGTATAAGGCAACATCATCTGCAAATAATCAATCCAACAAAAACAGTTCCACTGGGAATAATGGTTTACCGGATTATTTTTAGTCATGCCTATTACAGGATTTGTCAGTCTAGTTTCATTCACACTCATTTTTTCATATTTATGCTACAGTTAACACACAGAAACCATCTTACTTGTGTCCTCAGTTTTATCATGTCTGACTCCACTTGACTGTTGGACTCATTCAGATCTTTGATTTCTTCATCCAGCTGTTTGATTTCTTCATCGTTCTCGATGCCTAAAACAAAATACATGTTTCATTTTGCTCTTTACTCAACAGTCAAGAAGTATAAAAAAAAAATATATATATATATATATATATATAATTATTCTTTTTTCTTCATATTTCATCATTCAAAAAGGAATAAGTTTGAGGAAAATTTGATTTTTCATTTCCGAATCAATTATTTCATAAGATTAAGTTTTTAGTTTTTGGTTATCTGAGTTCTGACCTTTGCTTGCTCTTTGCTTGATTGTCAACATTTCCACACCGCTCATCCTGGCTTTCTTCATGGCTGAGGTGGCGCGGGGACAACCGGAGAGACTGGAATAAAACAAACACATATGACCAAATGTTGCTGCAAGTTTAAAAAAATATACGCTAGCTGATTTTCATACAGATAAAATAACACTGATCGCTGCCGGATTTGGAAAATGGTTACCAAAACCAGCAACACGTAGAGTAGGAGGACCAAATACCAATATGGTCCATTATTTAGCCCTAAAATTATATAAACTGTATAAAAAGGATAAACCGTGTTTAAAGTCAATTCAATTCAATTCAATTTTATTAAAGTAAAAAAGATCTTACCTCCGGTGGGTCAGAAAGCTCCCACTGACGTGTCCTGAGCCGTCGCAGCCCGGGGTCGGGCAGGTCATGCCGTCCGTCTTGCCAGATTTCCAGACGAACTGCGAGCCATTGACGTAGCTGTCCTTTTGCCTCTTTGCTGCCAGGGGGCAGCCTGATGCACTGCGATGAGAAGCATACTTCCCTGTCACATGACCCTGACCATCACAACCTGGGACTGGACACCTGAGGAACAAACATCACAGTTTGTAACTGCTTTTGGAGGTACAAAAAACACAATCCTAACCTGAAGCAAAGTCTTGTCACAATCTCCAAACAGCTTTAGGTTAAGTACAAACTGCTCTAGCAGTCTTGTTGAACATCATCAGCTCTTTGAACAGCTGGTACTGTGAAAATGTTGGATAGAAACATGGGCCAAAAAATTAAAAACAATTAGTACTGTCCACAGCACTCCTTAGGACTCTTTTGACAAAGGGTGGTGGAGTCACAAATCACCTCCTCATCTACAATCCTCCCTCTCCCTTCCAAAGCCTCTAGGCCACAGCAGTGTAACAACGACCAGGACAAATACCTATCACCTCCTCAGCTTCCAGACACTTGGCTCTGCCTCCTGCATCCCAAAACGCCCTTCGCAGTGACATTTGGGCTGATTAGAATGAGCCGAGTGTCCACAGGCCGCTCCCCAGCCGAGCTCAGGTTAAGCTTAATTATGATTCCACTGTTAATGATGATGGCGGATGGAGCAGAGGCGGCAGCAGCAGCTGGCTACAGACTGACACCAGCTGAACTTTAGATTATTCACAAGGTCATATTGGCTTAGCATTATGGTTCTGCTTTAACACAAATGTCAAAAGCTCACTAGTGCTAACCTTTATTGGACTTGATCTGCTGGGAGCCGGAGGTGGAGTGCAGAACTGACCGTACCTCCTCGCTAAAATATTCTTTGCAAAAGTTAGAAAGGTCAGCGTACTCAAGCAGCATTTTAAGAGAGAGGTGACGGATGAATCTGTCATTAACACATGCTTTTACTTTGACACAGGAAAATATATACATCATAAAGGGACCCTGGACATGTTTTTAAGAGGTAAAGCTAGAACTCAGTCCTTCCTCTTTGCCATTAATTTGAAAAGTCTACACATGGTCTCTTACTTTATAGAAAAGTTTTGGCTCTTAGTTCAGTGCAAAAAATGAGACTTCTGTTCTTTGATTCAGAACCTCCCTGTACTACCTGTTTAAAATATACAGAAATAGTTTGACCTGTTGCTTGAATTGTGTATATATCTATTAGTATGTGCATCAATCTGCCATCCTCCAAACTCCAGAGTCCAATCCCAAGTGCACCCGAACAAGCCTGATCCACACAGGCCTCAACATGCAACCTGCAGGACCTAAAGGATCCACAGGACACCCTCAGAGTTTGACATCACTAAATGTTTTGTTCTCTCCAACCAACTTATAGTATTTTCTGGCAACTAACTCTGATTTTGTTGACTTGATTTAATATTTTTTACTTATCAGGTTCCTTTAAAATGATTAGTTCTCTCAAAATCCTGTATCTGCCTTAAAATGATTACTGTAAACACACCTGAGGCCTGGTATTCAAAGCAGAATTTGGGGCTTATCAACAGCCAGCTTATCAACATCAGCCTTAACCTTGGATTTTCAGTTTTATGAAGGTTCACTTTTTATGGGGATACATCAGAGCAGTTTATGTTCAAGAGAAGAGAACAACACCAGGACAGAAGCTGAAACAATATGGCTAAAACTGTCTTCTACCCTATAGGAAAATATCTAAGCAGTGCAATAACTTTAATGGAACAACCTCAAACACACAACCTTAAATACAGTCAGATCTTTTCATGTCTTAATGATGGAGCTTTGATAGTCTATTAAATGACAGTCCTTCGTTTGCTTTTATTTGTTGAACTTGTTTTGTAGTACAGACCCCAGATATTGCTTGGATTTACTTTAGTTTTATTTTGATCTTGGACCTGACACTTCCCAGGCTTCATATTAAGGCTATAAAGTATCTCCAAACCCTTACTTGATTGGCTCCTGGTCGTCCTTGTCCTCTTTGCTGTGGAGGATTTTGATGCCACTTTTCTTGGCTCGTGGACAACCGGACAGACTGCAGAACAGAAAATAAATTTTCAAAGCACGTGCCTTGAAGTATTTTTTTATTGTTGCTGTTTGTTTGTGTATTCACGCTTGTAGTTGTATATTGTAAGTTTTATGTACCTCCTGTGGGAGGCATAGTTTCCAGTGATGTGTCCAGATCCGTCACAGCCGGGGGTTGGACACCTGCGGAGGAAACACAAGATTAAACAACTTTGTTATCACATAATGGTATCACATATTAGTGTGGATGTGTCCTGAGACAACAGTTCAAAGAATAATGAATGAACATCATTTAATAAATTCAGCCTTCTTGACCACAATTTCCACTCTGCTGACAACAACACAACACTGATACGCTCATTTTGTTGACTCACTTGAGTTCTTGTGAGTTGGTCGTCATTATCCCCCGGATGTTCTTGTCGGCCAGCTGACAGCTTGACAACCTACAGGAGGAGAAGAGTCAGTATTACTGTAACACCGCCAGCAATTTTACCAACATGCTCTCATCTCGGGGTGACACATACTGCAGTTTTCTTAGATGACAGCTGCATCTCACCATTACGCACAAGGTGTTTTTTTGGCATTGGTGCCTTGTTGGACCAGCTGCTGAGAGATGAAGATCCTGTTTTACAGACCTACAGAGTTTGCGTTAGGAGGTTGGAGTGCAGGTGGTGGCATAAATCACCACCAGCATTGTGGCATAAGTTTATGTGTTACTCATAAATTTTTGGCATCTTTCTCTTGTATTTTGTGTTTTGTCCTGTTTGTTGTCCATGACCTCTCTATGCTCCTCTTTTCTGGCTTCTCTTTCTCCTCATGCCCCAACAAGCCACAGTACACGGCTGACCCTCCCTGAGTCTGGTTTTGGAGGTCTCTTCCTGTTGAAAGGGAATGGTTCCTCACCATCATTGCCAAGTGATGCTCATATCGGATCGTCTGACTGCTGAGGTTCTCATTCAAATGTTGTAGGGCCTTTACGTTACTATATAACGTATAACTGACACAAGTCATAAGTCAAAGGCTTATTAGCCAGGATACCATGGTCTGTGCTTCCTTTATACCTTTGAGTTTTTGCACTTTGTTTCACTTATTTTTACACTTGTTCATTCATAACTCACTGGTTGGGTTTAAATACTATTAGGCTACAAAAACAGCACACAAAAGCACAAGAAAAAGGACTAAACTTGGACGGATATGGCCAAGGCTGTAACGCACCCTTTCCCAAAGACTGAACATCTTCCCTTACAGATGTTTGATTATTAGGAACAGGAAGAAACAGGAGAAAGTGCATCTGCCATCAAGTTCTCTGTTCCTTTCTTGTGGTGTATCTCCAGGTTAAAATCCTTCACAAGGAGCGACCACCTCATGAGCCTTTGGTTGGAGTTTTACATTCATGTTAAGAAAACAAGAGGGTTATGTTTGGTGCACACAACATTGGGTGATGAACTGGAGTCAACATACACTTCAAAGTGCTGCAGTGTAAGCAGCAGAGAGAGGGCCTCTTTCTCTATGGTGTTGTACTTTAACTGATGGTTGTTGAATTTTTTTTGAGAAGTAGCCAATCAGGTGATCCATACCATGCTTATCCTCCTGCAGCAACACAACTCAGTACTGCTGGTACTGGCACCCACCTCCAGTTTAAAGGGATGCGCAAAGTCAGGAATGGCGTGAATGTTTAGGAAAAGGATTTAGGATTTGGGATAAAACACGATCCTTCACAACATAAATGATGAGTTGGGAGTAACAGCCCCGTCTCCCTAATGCCATAACCCAGTGCATCAAGGACCAGCATCAAAGGACACCATGTATGTAACTGACACATGCCAGCAGCTTAGTACTGATTCTCAAATTTACCAAAGCAAAATGTGGAAACTCTCTATGAGAAGCTCTATGAGAATAAAATGCATTTTTTATTTTTAATGTCGTGTTTGACACATACACTCACTTGCCTGTAGAAAAAGAAACTTGGAGTTGCTGAAACAAGTAAAATAACCTAAAACCAGAAGTGAAATTTAAACTTCATGGTGGGAAAGACTCTGTAAAGGAACGATTAGGCAAAACATGCATAACAGAGATTTTCTCTGTCCTCACATAAATCCTGCTTCACTGATTCACATAATTCACAGCCTGAAGTGTTAGTTACTTTGTTTGTTGGTTGTTATGCAGTCTTTAAAGTAATTAACCAGATCAATTAATCGAAGTTACTCTGGGACAATTCTGATGTCTGACCTTCATCTGTTTCAGACACCTGCATGATATCCAAGAAGATATTTAGATTTTATTTGTTTACACGTGTGCCCATGACACAAGCTGGTAAATGTGAAACGAGTTTGGCGAGGTGCTCAAAACCCTAAAGAAAGACTTGATTAGGGCACACACTATGCATAGAAAAGAGGTGCTCCCCTCATAAGGCTCAAAGCATTTTTCTTTGCTTGTGAATTTCAGCCATTGCTCAGCCTGAACTGTTTCCATTTGTCTTATTAGCTCTTGAGAAGCTGGTGACAGAGGACGGTGTGAATGTTTGTCTCACATCTGATGAAGCCTCTTAAACAAGAGGAGAAACATCATCAAGACTACAACACGAACTAATGAGCTGATCTCCTTTTCACCGTGCTGTATCACTGTGTTTCTAAATTTACAAGGTTGCTAATTAGTTTCTTTCCTGCTTTGGACTCTGTTTGTTTTTGCTGTCTGTTGATGTTTGAGGTTATGTTTGTAATTATGTATTTTTGCATCTTCTGCTTAAAAGGCTGCTGCACGATCAGTTTAACGAGACAGGAAAGTGAAGTAACGTATAGTGAACTTCAGCTGCCTTTGATTGCGGATTTCTTGCCGTCCTTTGACCCGAACGTGGGAGTTTTGGCTCACAGACTGCTGCGTGACAGCGTGCGTCAGTCGGATTAGAGGTACAACTTACGTGATGAGCTCCTTCTTGCTCTCCTTGCAGGGCAGGTATTTGTGGTGTTTGGGGCTGGGCATGGTCACCTCGGCCGGATAGTGCTGCTCATCCAGCAGCTCCTGGAAGGGATCCAGCTCGTCGCTCTGGTGTAGGGACGAGAAATAAGCCGACTACAGCACGTCACTACAAGCTCATAGTTTGAATATTTACACAAACTTTACAACACACTTCCATTTCAGACACAGATAACAATTTGGCCATGTGAAAAAGAGCATGCATCTCATATTATTTAATGTTAGGTTTTATCATTTTTCTCAGTTAACGGTAAGATAAATAATTTTGTCCTCAGTGTAGAAGTCTGTGGTTAAATTCCCCTAATTAGACGTTCCTCGTGTCTCAACATGCAGTTTTAAAGCATTAAATTAATTATGTAGCTATTTTCTAAATCATCAAGATAATTAAAACCAAACTAAAACTTCTGTGTCAAAAAACATTTTAGTGAAAAATAAAAAATCAAGTAAAAAAAAAAAAAAATTGCCAAATAAAACTCAGAAAGAGGTAAAATCACAAATTCATAATAGAAATTCTTTTGTCAAAAGTTTGACAGTTTGACAGCAAGTTTCGCCTTGAGGCGACTATTGTTGTGAATTGGCGCTATATAAATAAAATTGAATTGAATTGATTTGAATTGAACTTTAATGTCAGAATTTCTGAGTCTTTTCTCACAAATTTATAATTTTTTCATCTCACAGAATATTTATTTTGTCATAAATAAAGTTTAATTTTGTAAATTTACCACTTTGAGTTTTTCTCAGAATATTACTGTCCTCTACAATACGACAACTACAATAGGGCCTCATACAATGTTCATTACATCATAAACTGCAAACCTTTGAAGCATCATATATAACTCTAGTTAGCCTGTAAAAATTTGCAGACTACACCTTTTTGTAGACTACAAAACAGACATTGATAAAACCAGAATTAGGAAAGAAATTGAAATCCTTCTCACCTTTACTATCAAAGAGCCATTTTTATTCAGTTTTGACCCCAAAAAAACTGCAAAACATATTTGTGACACAGCATATTAAGTATAGATTAGCCTATCAACATCGCTAATAGATGTAAATATATAACATTTTACGACATGTGACTACTCTACAGTGGACTATTTATGACTATTTGGTACTTTAACTTTACATTTTCATAATATCATCTTTTGTTGTATTTAGTAAATTATATAAATAAAATAATGAAAATTTACTTTTAATTAATTTATTGCCAACAAAACAGAACAATTTAAAGTGGAGGAAAAAATATCTTTTATCAAGTACAGGCCTACTTTGAAACAGAGTCACAACAAAACTATGCAGGCCACTGTGAATTCTACCTGTGTTTGTGCAAATTAATCAGATTTAAAGTAGCCTACTTTGATAATAAATAAAAACAGCTTTAGAAATACTGAAAGTAAAAAATAGGCCAATTTCAACTGAATTTGGGCAAAGGTCCAGTTCATCATGAGGCAATGCTCTTCTTTTTTTCTTCAGCTACATACAGCAATCAACCTTCACACCTTTAAACACAACAATTTCCTGCTTGTTCTGGAAACATCTTTCCACGTTACTTTTTTTTTTTTGTTGTTCTTGCTGTAGATAAAGCACACTAATAAGCCAGCAGCGTTGGCATTGAAAGCAAATAAATCAGTCCACACATAGATAAATTCTTCATTTTCTTCCACAACTTTTATTTTTTTGGTTTTGGAATCCATAATGAGGGGGACTCAAAACTAGTCATTTATGTGTCTATATCTATTCTCGCCACTGAATCTGTTATTGAAGTTCAGCAAAGTTAAGACGATAAGGCACCAGGCAATAGATCCAGGTTATAGTTGACAAAATCTTTTTTTTCGGTGAAAAATAAATAAATAAATAAAATAAAATATATATATATATATATATATATGTGTGTGTGTGTGTGTGTGTGTGTGTGTATGCATTTTTACAAGTGGAGAATGTGAAGAATAGCAACAATGATGAATAAAAATTAAAATGTAATAAAAACATTGTTTATTTCCATATTCATATTCATCATGTTTTTTTTTGTCAAAGCCACAGGGAGCCACTGCAGATCTGGAGCTCTGCAGGTTCGAGACGCCTGCATTAAACAAATCAAACAGTTATGTGCAAGAAATTTTAAAATTCAGAAGGAACCCTGGTCAGTTGAGTTGAATGAGTTGAATAAAACACTGAGTGTTTCTCTACATTAAGTTTAACTGTGTGGGATTTCCTGGAGATCATTAACAGACCTACAGAAAAAGAAAAATGCATTGCATATTGCATATATACAGTTAAATGTACCTCTTACTTGTCATTATGTAGCTATATGTTAATTTCTGTTAATTTATTTTTACTATTTCTTTTTCTGTGTGTAGCATAAGCATTGATGGTATAAGACTACTGTGCATTTGCCACTGATATTTTAGACATATGGATGTAAATTAAATTTTATAAAAAAATAAATTGAATTACTGTGGACAGGAATGAAGTACTTTGGCATTAATGTGTATGTGAATAACTAATAAGAAGAGTCTGTTTTGTAGAAATTAAGACCCTTTTTAATGTGGCTGTATGCTTCATATCTAATGTGTAAGTGTCCATTACGTTCTGGTCATAATGAGCAGGTTTGTACTGGTTGCCAGATTATTTCCATATAAATATGTTCCCACCATCCAGTGTTCCCAACACAAGCTTCAGTGATATGTCTCACTGCTTGTTAACCAGTTCAAGCTCCTTTCTGCAGCAGTTTGTGAACAAAAAGCTTTTGTGGCTCTAAGAGCACTGCAGTCTGCTCTGCAGTCCACACATCACACCTCCTCAGTCGGGAGCAGAAATCGTTGTGGACTGTCTGGAGAAAATCCCATCAGCCGCCTAGCTCTGGGCTCTGGCCTCCTCTGCAATGTCGTGCTTCATTAACAAACGCAATTACTCTCCTGATTAAAACCTTTCACTCCAGCGCTCTAAATCCAACGAGGCAAATGTAGCAATTTGCTGCATGGGTTGCTCTGTGTGATATCAGATCTGTGAGGATTTAAAGTGTGCCGATGATCTATCATGTTTTACTTATGTATTAGTGCTGTAATTCAGTATTTTAATGCACTGTGTGCGAGCTCCTGAACCATTCATTCAGAGTCTGAACGGTGCAGTGCTGCCTCTGGCCACATGGAAGCGCACTGAGGCTGCCGGAGAGCCCGTCTGCGTCCATCCTATCAACCAGGGTTATTTATCAAACTGCACAGAGGAAATCTGAACTTGCATGAGATAAAAAATGGAAATTCTTGACTTTTACTCTCCAGAAACTTTAGATTAAAACCCATTTATCAAACTTATTTTGTCTCTGTTCGGATAGATTGTAGATTATTGTTGCAGTACACAGACAACGTGGAGGGATTGCAATGGTTGTGATGAATAGCTGTAACCATATTTATACTTGTATCAGAACTTTTTGTTCAAGACTAAAGCTGATTGATTCCTTTTGTTTCATGCCATATTATATGATTTTTCTGATTTATCGTGTTTCTCTGCAGCACAATTGGGCTGAAAGAAGTATTTAGATTCTCTATATAAAAGTTATAATTCTACTAAGGCAATAGTAATCAGATAAAGAGAATATCCGATGAGAAATAAATACAGTGTAGAAAACTGGTGTAGAAAACATAAATGGGTATGACTTTTTACTCGCCCTGTGCCATCATACAGATGTATTACATGATAAGTGTGTTTAAATACAAGTTTAAAAAAGGTTTTGTATTGAATAATGAAGAGGACAGGAAGTCAGACACAGGAACAGGAAAAAGAATCAGGTCAATTTTCAAAATAAAAGACCCTGTTTAAACTAAGCTCTCCACTTCTGTCCAAGTAGCAACCTTAGGAGTTGAAAAATGAAGCCAATGCAGACGTGCCAAAAACTGCAGTTCCTCTAATGTCCACTTGATGGTGGCTCCAAAAGTGAGTCAGTCCTCACAGACTCCCGTGTTAAAATGTCCAACTTTACAGCAGAAATAAACATGTTTACAGCCTGCTACAAAATGGATAGTTTCCCCCTTCACATCAACACTGAGTGGGGTGAATTCTTTTTATAACTAATCCACCTGTATACTGGAGTTTGGGGCATGGCTGCCTTGAGTGACAGGTGTCCCAACACAGGTAGCTGGACCTGATGGGCATCTGCCAGGCCTCACAGCCACTACTTCTAATCATTAAACTGGAGCTCTTCACTGTGTTTGCGCTGTTGATGCCTTTTGGATCATTTTTAATGGACTTATCTAATATTAGGACTAATAATATGGTTTGCTGCGTGGTACAGACCACCAACACGTTTGTGCAGTTGTTCAGTTGTGGTGAGTGAAATTCTAGTATTCTGGATGCAGCTGCTTACCAAACTAGCTAGTGTTAGCTGATAAATTAGTCTTTTATTTTGAAAGTCGACCAGATTCTTTATCCTGTTCTTGTGTCTGACTTCCTGACCTCTTCATCTGCTCTGTGCAGATCAAAAATTGATCAAAAATAAATGCAGCACTTCAGAAAGCAGGGGATTGCAATCATTGTCTTAAGTGGCCACGCCCAGCGATCACACTATTGCCCTGACACGTGCATCACAGGATTGATGCTAAGGAATATCCTCTATGTATCTCTGAGGAGCTTTAACTAAACAACATTTGATGGCCTGGGAATTAAAATGAGCCCTCTGATCAATAATAAAACCTTTGTCACAAAACAACAACATTTGGTAATCATTAACAAATACAGTGCTTAACAAATTTATTAGACCACCTGTCATAAAAACGAGAAAGACCATCCAGCATCACAAAATGCTTGTTTTTACTCGTACACTTCACTGTTAGTCTCTTGATAATCTTTTGTGAGACACAACATTTCTTCTTTTATATGATTTGAAAAGTTCTCTTCAGCGGTCTTTCTTTATTATTCTTTGGTTGAACTGTTTCTCTTTGGTGGCTCCAGGGTGAGTAACCGAGTGGTGATGTACAATTTTGGCAAGCACCATCGTTCTGTGGCATTTAATGCCTTGGGTTGGTGAGGTAGTGCAGGCAAACATAATAAACCCTTCCAAACTCGCCAAATTTCCTCTTGCATATGTAAAGTGATGCAAAAATTATGCATAACACCAGCAACCAGCAGTATGCCCTCGCAAAAATAAGCCCAAGAACTTCTCGATGGTCCTTTTCTGCTTTGCAGCACAGAACAAGCGTTCCCTTTTAACAGCTTATAAACCCTGATCATCTCTTAATCTATGCGTGAACACACAATATCAACTCTGGGTTCCTTAAATCAATCACATCTCAATTTCATGCTTGAAATTATCCTTACTTTGCATGATTAGGGAGCTAAATAAATCTTAAATCAAGTGCTTAAAGCCCTTAATCATAACTGTAAAGGCAGAGTGTACAGCATGAGCAACATTTAGAGCTTCAGTGTGGCCTAAAAAAATATTTAACTTTTACCTCTTCAGGTTACTTATTCAAAGCACCCGTCACCTTAATCCTAAAATGAAAAATTCAAGGTGTCTCAGCCTCCATATCATTAAATATTTTAACTTTTAATCAAGTATACTGTAGTATAGAAATTACTCTCTACATTAGTTTATGTCAGTGTAAACATTAATCTCCTCCCTGCTAAGGTACCCTTCTATATAAACTACTTAAAGTAATGCAGACTAATTTGCAGAACCTCCTTTAAGTCTGAGTCCTGAGATTGTAAGCTGTGTAATAATCTGCTGCTGCACTGAATACTCTAAACTGTAGTCTTCTTTTACTGCTTAAAAATCTGTATATTCTAATGTGTTCAAATTTGAAATGTTTAGTGTAGATTCTGCTGAATCTCTGTAAGCATTTTAAAATGCTGCCAGTGATTCTGAAAAGTGTTCTTACTTCCGAAAAGAGGTTTTAGGACTCAATGATGCCTCTATAGACTTTTGCAGGACCTTGGATAACATATTATTTTGAAGGCCAGTAAATTCCTGATATTTGGTTCCAAGTCTCAAGTCTCTTTGAAATAACTATGCAATTTGTTATTAATAACAGGGAGTTTTTCTATTCTTACAAATCACATTAATTCAAATGAGTTGCTTCTGTACTTCAGTCTTTAAGTTGTGCATAGCAGGTCAGCTCAGTATCAACAACAAGCTAGCATTTAACAAAGAAACACTGAAAAATTTATATTTATTAAAGTGGACCTATTATTCTGTTCCTTATTGTCTGTCTTAAATATACTGTTACAGTGGTGGATACCCATATTAAACATGGCCAAAGTTTCAAATGATGAGGTCAGTGTATGTACAATGACCCCCCTTACCAAAAAGCTCAGGACTCAGACTGCTCTAAACACTCAGATTCAAACAGTTTTTTTCTACTCTTGGCTCTGTATGATGTCAGTGAGAGTGGATATCCTTATATAGTCAACTAATGGCTCAGTTACACTCGAGTAAAAATAGGATGGTAACCTCTTTGCGATTTAGAAAAAATTGGTGGTTGTCTGGTTATTACATTTTTTGCATTCAGCAACCAACTGCAAGTAGTCGGTTGTCACAACTACTACAGAGGTTGAGCGTGTAACATCATGCAAGGCAATTGCACATGTCGCCTGGTGGTAGGCAATCAATCCCCAAAGAATCGGACTTGGCACTGAGTGCAATCACTCTCAGACAGATTGGGGAAGGTTTGCAAATAATCGCCATCTAATTTATAAACTCAGACAGAGTGCCAGCAAGTTGAAATCAATCTGAGTCAGTCTGTGCTGATGGGCCAAACTCGTCTGCGACACGTCTCTTTGCAACAGGAGACTCGACTCAGCTGGCTGCCAATTGGCTGTATACTGGTTGTATTCCTATATAAAAGCAAGGTTGCTGCAGCGACTATATCACTATTTGTGGGGGAATTTCTGAATTTCTGTTTCAAATCTATGAGGTTCTGGCTGGACTCTAAATGTAAGTAGTTAATGTGAATTTCTATTTAATGTGAATTTCTGTGTATGCAGACAGCAACGGATTTGCAACAGGCAGCAACAGATTTGTGATTTTTGCCAATTTGTCACAAACAGATCACATATATTTGCCAGCTTGACCCCATTCATTCGCAAACTGAAAGCAGACGGACTCCGTCTTATTGTCGTCTTGACACACCAAAGTCGCTTTGAAGATGGCAACTGACTGCAAGTGGTTGCAGACCTAGTCCCCATCTTCGAAGCAACCATTTCAAAGACAACGAGATTACAAGTTCATTGCACACATTTGCAATAAATTTGGTCATGCTGCGGTCCTCAACCACTGTTTTCCCTAGTGCGACTGTAGCATTAGGCACACAGCTCGGGCAATGGCTTACAGAGAGGTTGGCCTTAAAGGGGGAGAAGCTAAAACAGCTTTTTTCAAACAGAGGATCAACTGAGGGGCGGCAAAAAGGCTATGAGGATCATTTTGATCTGTGGCTCATGCAAAGCTACTCCAGTAGAGTAAAAGAATAAAAAAAACATCGAGTTAGAAGTGGAGATCATAGTCTGTTTCAAGATTTCAGTGACCCATCAAAGTAGTTATGAGGAAATTCTAAACTAACAAAGAAAATCAACAGTCTCAAAACCTTTTATTTACCCTATAATAAAAAGTCTGTATTTCCAGGGAACTTAAAAAAAAAAAAAACAAACTAGAAAAACACACTTTCCACCAAGGCCAATGGCCTATTTCGTTATTTTGATGAAAGACATCCAGATGTGCACCTAAATGTCACAGGTTCTATCTCTGCCAAATCTCCACATTCCAACCAAGTTTCATGAAATTTGACTTGGTGTTTTTTTTGAGCAACCTTGCAGACAGACAAACAGCTCCAAAAACACACAACCGAACTGCCGGATGAAAACTAATCAAAAACACACAGTAAAACAAAGTACGGCAAAACTTTACTAAGTCTGCAAATTAAAGTGTGTGAACACTGTAACTTGAAAGTGAGCAAAAAATCATTTTCATTACCCCTAATTCATTGCTGCAAACATCTTCACCACAGAAATATAATCCACCAGTGAACAATATGAACTTCAAGTCCGGAGGTGCTTCCGTTCACTGTAGACTGTAAATACTAGCTTTATAATATACGCATACTGTGTATATTTGAATAGATTTGTGATGTTTTGTCCATAACATCCAAAGGATAAGTTATAGAAGTAAAAGAGGTGTTTTTAAGTATAATGTAAGAGTTAAACTTTGTAAACAGCTGCAGTGATCTTATCTTATCATATACACTGTATAATTAATGCATTCATTACCTTTATAAACTGTATTAACAACATATTTTATTTAACCATAAACCCCTGAGATGAATGTGCTGATTCTAAGCTCTATAAGCTCTGTATAGTGACGTAGACCTTCCAGTTACCTCTTTGTGATCCTGCTCGTCTCCCAGACGTTTAATCTTGTTGCAGTCGACGGGTAGGTCCCAACAGTCGGTGTCGCTCAGCTGGTAGCAGCGGCTGCTGAGCAGAGCCTGCCGCTGGGGAGACATCGGCTGCAGGGGGGTCAAGACTGTCCCGCTGCCCTCAGGGCCACCAGGCTGACCAGCCACATCCACTGCACCGCTGTCGTCCAGATCACCAACCGGACTCTGAAAAAACAAAGGAATCTGATGACTGGTGAGGTATTTGGAGGGCTTATTTTTGTTGTGTTTATCGTCACTAGACTTTTAAAAACTCGAAGAGTGACATTAGTATCTGCCTGAAAACTTTTAGAACCAGTAAGACCCTCATGTGTAAGTTTTTGTTCACCTGCTGCCAAGTTCAGATTAACTGTTAGCAGCTTTTTTTTAAAAAAGTTTCATCCACTACGACCATAAGGACACAGCACTTGTGTGCCTCCATGGATTGGTTGACACATTTGCCTTACACGCAAAAAATTGTGAAAGATCAGGTCCCAAGCCCGGATAAATGGGAAGGTTGCGTCAGGAAGGGCATCTGGTGTAAAATCTGTACCAAATCAAACATGCAGATCCATTCGCTGTGGCGACCCCTTGGGAAATAAGGGAGCAGCTGAAAGTATAATGATGCTGCACTCACAAAGTGCACTGCTAAGATCTGGATGAGAACTGAACTGAACTGAACTGAACTGATAACTGAAACTTACTTCAAAGAGAAAACATAGGTAAACACTACGACTGGGATCCAAACCATTACAGCTAACAAACCAAGTTCCTGCTTCAAGTTTGTATTTGACCTGCTTGAGATGTCTTGACTTATTTTTAGTGATGCTGCCATGTCACCAGAGCCCAGGCGTAAACTTGGTTAGTTCAGTGTTATTATTACTCAATCAACAGATTGGACAAAACAATGAAAACAGGACCCCAGATGTAGTAAACCAGAATTATCTTTTAATGAGTCCAACTTTCAATTTGTGCTTATAAATAATTTATTAAAGGTAGATTCAAATAGAAATAATAATAAAGCTTCTGTGAGGCAGTAGCTGTAAAATGAACTAATGTCATAACTTGATGAGCCCCTCTTTCTTCCATTCTTTCTCCCAACACCCAAAAACATTTCAGGCACAGAAGTTTTCCATATTTTCAGTCTTCAGCTCATTCAGAAAGCTGCTGCCAAACCAAAAGAACTGGGCATATTCTTCCTGTTTTTGAAATCCTGTTCCACTGGCTTCCATTTACCTTCCATTTACCTTCCATTTACCTTTTCTTTAGACTTTCAGGTGCAGCTGAATGTTTGCTGCTACTACTGATTGATTCAGTTGTCTTCTGCACTTGTACTTTTAGGGCAATTTACAGTTTGTCACTGCACGGTAACTGTTATCTTTGGCACTCTGTTTTCATTTCTTTGTATTAAATTTCATGACATTTTCTAAACCTTACTATACTCTACCCTAATTGATTCTATTCTGATATTTGAATTTCTTCTGAAAAATCTTTTTAAAGCTTTCTTTGCTTTTCTCTGAGCTGTGCTCTCTAAATAAAGCTGCCTTGTCTTTCTTTTCTTTTCTTTTCGTTTTTTTTTTTTTTTTTGCACTCCTGGCTTTGT
>VUQI01046914.1:0-12009 GCA_015106735.1 Paratilapia polleni | reverse complement strand
ACCTTCTTCGTACATATTCACGACGATTTCAACCAAAAATTTCAAATTTGTATTCATCACTCCATAAGACCTGTTGCCACTGATTTTCAGTCCAGTTCTTGTGTAATTTGGCATACTTCAGCCTTTTCTCCCCGTTTCCCTTCCTTAAGAATGGCTTCTTGACAGCCACCCTTCCACTGAGATGATTTCTGAAGAGGTTTCAGTGAACAGTACATGGATCAACTAAAGGACCAGATGCATCTCTCAGGTCCTGTGTCAGGTCTTTGCTGGATTTTTTCCTGTTTCTTAAGAACATGACTTTCAGATACTGTTTATCTGCTGTAGATAGTTTTTTATGCCTGTCACTTCTTCTTTTGTCCTCCACTTGTCCAGTTTCTTCAAATATTTTAAGGACACACTGCACACTACACCAAGATATGCCAAGGTTTCGGCTAATAGGTGTTAGGGAATCACCTTGTTGGTGCAGAAATACAATTTTATTTCTGTCAAACTGTTATCTTTGGCATTTTCTTGTAGATCCAACTAAAGAAATGGGAACAAATTGTGTATTTTTTGTGACAGGCTGCTAGTAACAGAGTGCCTAAAGATACAATTTAAAATTGGTTCTTTGCCAAGTTGTTTATTATGTGTAGACACAACATTGGTTCACCCCTTAGGTTAGGTGCTTTTTATATGCTTAAATGATTCATAGGTCAGTGTTAAGTGGCTTAAATACAAAACATTCCTCTGAAAATGGTCAGGTACAAGGACTGGACTGAAAATGAGTGAAAAAGCAGCCAATGTCCAAAGAAAAAGTTTGAAAGACCCTCAGAAAGCCTGGAGAACTATTGCTCAAGACCACTTTAAAAATTAGAATAAAGTCTGGCTCCTTGGAAGCAAAATATAAAGAAATGAGGGGTGTCTCAAGACGTTTGCACAGTACTGTACCTTCTACCCTACAAGACAGACACACTAATGTTTCTAGGCTGCTTGAGTGAGGTTCAGATGATCTAATCACACTCTGTCATTACATAAGTGTTATTAAACAGGAACTATATTATGACTATCAGCGCTGAGCCTCACTCCTCTAATGAACATGTGCAGGCCCTGCCACGATCACCGCTGTTCACAGAAAGTGACAAACAGGCCCAGATGTGTCGGGCTGTGGCATAAAACCACACAGACTCATTCAGAGGGATCTGTGCTTTATTTGCTTTAGTAGATTAACAAGCAGGGGTACCTGCTTTTCTACCAAAAAACAGGTGCTGCTTGTTTAGCCTGCCTATAACAGCTACTGTGTTCTGATTTCTTTCATGTTCCTTTTGATCCCTTTCAGTCTGTATTCTGTCAATTCTCACTCGAGAGACATGGTGCTCCAATAATCCTGAACTGAAATCTGTGGGAGAATTTTGTAGCAGAAAAGAAGCCACATAAGTATAACTTCCAAAGGAAAAAAACTTGTGTTAAGTTTAATGTTCAGGTGTGAGAGGTGAAAGGCTCATCAGACAAAAATGTAATTATTCTTATTCTTATTCTTATTCTTTTTCGTCTCAAACAATAAGGACATAAAGATATTACATATTACATCAACCACAGGGATATCTCAGCCCTTAAAGATTAACAAGATTAAATTCCAAGACATCAGCAGCTGGAAGGTAAATTCAGAGAGACCAAATATTTCCAGTTTCAGATGGTTGGACCAGAAGAAGCAGTCCCTGTGTGGTGCGCAGCTCTTTTAAGTTCATTGTGGTTTTTGGAAATTGTCCTGAGATTGAATAGCATAACTGTTCACACTTCCTACCTCTGTCTCTCTCTCTAAGGCCCAGGTGTTATTAAGAAAGTAAGAGTCATCTCAGGGTATTAAAACATTCTGGTTCAAAGACTATGGCGTGGATTTGTAGAACAGCTACATGGAAAGTGAAGCATGAAAATTGGCATTTCAGTGCCTTTGAGCAAAGTTCTGGAGTTGTTTATTGATCTTGTGGTCACAGTGTTCTTTTCTTTTCTCAAACCCACATTTCTCCAGAGAGCAGCAGCAATGTTTTTCGCCGTCTTGCTCCTTCACTCGTTGCCTGTTGTTGATCAATGAGAAGTGCTTCCTTTGGAGGACTCCTGACTTCCCCCATGGGGTCAAAGCTGAAAGCTGGGTGGTGCCCTGTGAAGCAGCGGCGACACACGGCTTCAGTCACAAGATTAGCCACAGAATGTTAATCACTGAGGACAAACCTACACACACCCACACATACATTGACATATGTCATGGATTTGTGTGCATGCACAGGCTGATTAGTTATGCTGGGAGGTGATTCATGGCTGCAGGGGCCAGCCGTCAGTTGTTTTGTCTGCGTTGTGCTGCAGTAATGCTTGAGGAATGACCAGCCAGCCTTAACCTGTATTGTGCAGGCATTGACTTTAGTGGTAAATAACTGAGCAATGAGCAAGATGATAGCAGTGTGTCACCTGGGCTTTCTCTGCTGAAACATGCATGGAGCTAAAGGTAGATCCTGACCAATTTGTGGGTTGGTTGATATTATTGGTGGATGTTGGCTTGTCACACATCAGTATCAGGGTATATCTTGCTCAGTGCGCCTTGGTATAAAATTTCTTTAAACAGAACAAAACTGTAAAAGGTGTTAGAGGTATTCTAGAAATGGTGTTATTACATTCTTTGTCCAACCTTTAACTCCATGTAATACTCTAAAACTGCCTGCAGCACAGACTGTCAGGATAGCTTAAGACAGGACCCAAGTGCAAGACACAAAGGCAGGTTAAACAAAAAGCTAGCCACTTATTCACTGATAAAGAATCCAAAAATACACGAAGTCCCAAAAAGTAAAACAACGCAGGAATCCACAAAAAGGGGTACACAGACCAAGAGGGAGACACACAGAGAATGAACAGACAGTCTGACAAAGGAAAGACAGGACTATATATACACACAGAGGTGTTTGGTGATGTGACACAGGCGGGAGCAGGAAACATATAGAAGCAATCAAACACAGGTAAAACTAATGAGGGTGGGGCAGACAATCACAAACGAGGGAAGTAGAGAGTAAAACCAAATCAAGATACATGAGAAAACTAAACTTCAATGTAAAACAGGAAGTAAATAAAAGACAAATAACACTGAGACATGAAGACTAACAATAACCATGATGACAGAAACATGAGAAAATAGAAAGAGAAAGAGAAATCCACTAATATAGCAGGTACCGTGACACTATCTTCTCGGTCACTAACTGCTTTGTGGAATACATTGCTGGAAAATTAGTTCCAAACAACATCCAACAGTGCATTTCACTTTTTTAATAGTTTTCATTTTAGCTTGTTTACTCAGAGTTTTCTTCACTGTTTGCCTAATGCTTGTTTGATTTAATAACGTGTACCAAGTATGGAAGGTTTAGCCCTGGTGAGCACAAAGGCTCGTGGGACTTTTAATGTTGAAGATGAAATCATTATTTTAGTTGTGCTGCTGTAGTATTAGTGTATTTCAGTAATGCTGTGTAAAGACTTTAGCTGTTGTGGATGTGTGAGGTGTTTTTGTGGCTGAAAAAATATTGACCACGACTCCTGCAGCAATTAATGACTTCTGGCCAGTGCTTAGCTTCCGGGTTGTTGTTGACACGTTAATTAAAGCTGTGTTCCTGTAGCTATGCGGTGTACGAGGCATGAGAATGTGTACAAGTAATCTTAACTTTCTAAAATAAATAAATTAGGCTTTTCATAATTGCTTTTCCTTTCCAAAATATAGCGAACTGGCTTAAGGCAAAAGGTTCCATATTTTGTTCTTCTGCAGAACTCATTAGTTGAGTCTGGGTGTTTGTTTCACGTTAGAGTGCGATATGTGATCAGGACCTTGGCTTGTGTGGCATTTTTGTGAGTGTGTACAGAGCAAAGCGCTCACCCCTCTGCTCCACATGCTCCTATATATTGCACACAGACCTCCCTCAGCTCAGGCAGTAAAACACATCTATAACCTTCACAGCTACCATTCAAAAACACTGACTGTCCCTCTTTGACCAGCTGCATTTACTTTACTTTCACCTGCTCGCCACTGCTGTCCGCCTTCTTTCACTCTGTCAATCTGCCACTCAGTAGCAGCCAGTTTGTTTTTTTTTCATCATTTCTTTTCTGTTTACTGGCTGATCTCTGAGCTGTTCTGAGTTTATCAGATATGTTGGTAGTATTTCATTAAGTTAAGCAGCCAGGGAGTGGGAAAGTCCACTTTCATGTAATTTGAGGCTCATATTAGTGGTTTTGGACTTCATTCTTGGAAACACTGCATTCCTCAAGTTAATTGCTGAGATCTGTAATCTCTAAAGGAAATTAAACACGCAAAGAAACAGAAGTAATCAGATGATAATCAAGGTGTTAAACAAACCCACTGGTTAACCAAATGTACTTGGGAATCTTTCCATCCATCATTCCTCCTTTTTAAAGTCTTTCGTCTCGTTGGCCCATTTAAAACCCCACCCACCCCACCTTCACCCACAAACAAACCCCATCATGCTCCTCTTGGGGGTTGTGAGGAGACTCACTGCTCAACCTGTACTCACAGTATACCACTCCTTACAATAACACACAAATTATCCTCCAGAACCATGACACACCAGAGAGCACATCTTCTCTCTTCTGCTTTTCCTCTCACATCGTCTCCCCTTTCCTCCCCTCTCCGTTCAGTCCATTAGCCTCCTGATGTTTTTACATTCCCTAAACTTTTTTTAGAGGAGAATCCACTCCTACAGTCTTGCACTCCTTTATTTCACATTCCTTTTTCTTTCTTTCTTTTATGGAGGGTCTTTTTGGCATTTTTACTGCCCACGTCTGCACACTACATCCTTGCGTGTGCATGTGTGTGTGTTTGGGGTTGTTGTCCGTTTAATGTTTACAGTCGCACACACATGCCCTGAGACATAGACCATATCCAGTTTAAAATGGGGCGTCACATGTTTACGTCCACCACAAATATTTACAACCATTACCAACCGCATTTCACACACAAATCTGGGCAGATTTACACGGTCCCTTGAAAATATAAGGTCGCATACGTGCACTGACCTTCAAGGAGTCTGCATACGTTTCTGTATTCAGTGGATGTGGCTCAAACACAGTCTCTTATAAGAGGCTTTAACCAAACTGTGTCATATCACCCATAAATAATACAAGGTTAAGTCTTGTTTTTTGAACAGTGAGGAAATGTGGTGAGCTGTACCACATAAAGTTTCACAAGCTCGTTTCACACTTTGACAGAACAGAAACAAGAGATGATCCTTCTGAGTGTTTGGTGACATGACTTTCCTTCACGCACACCACCGTGAAAATGATTATTTTTTTCAGCGTCGTTAGTGTCAAAGAGTGCATGCTTTGATGGTTTATCCATGAGAATCTTTTACACTTTGTCGCAGAGGATGGTTCACATGGGAACTGTTGATCTGTGTGTGAGTGTGAATGTGCGTGTGTGTGTGTGTATAGGCCTCAGTATTCGCTCTCCCCAGATGAGTGACGAGGAACTTTCCAGCTGTTTGTGACAGCTGTGCGAGTGAGGAGAGGTCCAGAAAAAAAATACAAAAAAGAAAAAGTGGAACGAATCAAAGAAAGTATGAAGTGAAAGACAAGAAGATTGTGGAGCTGACAGAGATTAGAGTTGCAAGGAAATCTGAGAGCTCCGTGTGCGGCATGCAAGAAAGTGTGTTTATGCCTGTGTGTTAAAACCAGCTGCATATCAGAAGGCTGTAAACTCACCAGGCAGGGTGATTGTGGTTTCCCACAGAAGTGGCACCTGAATGTGAATGCAGTGGTGGAAGTTTTAAAAACTTTTATTTAACTAAAAGTAAAAACAAGCAAAAGTAGAGAGATATCGTTGACTAAATGCAGTACTCTGCTCATGTTTTAGATGTTGAGGGTGTCTGTGGTCACTGATTTATTCTTCAGCAAGACAGTGATCCCAAACACAGAACTGCACAGACCTATCTTCAGCAATAACAAGAAAAAGGAGTTCTGCACCAGATGGTCTGACCCTCACTGAGCCCTGATCTCAACACCATGCAGTCAGTCTGAGATCATGAGCTCTCCAACCCAAACACACCTGCCAAGTACCTTGAAAAACTGTGCAAGTGTACCAAGGAGATCTGGCGCTGGTTTAAAGGCAAAGGGTGTAGTTTTTTTCTCTTTACAGCATATTTGTGAAGGTAATGATAGATGCAGACTAACAGAGAGATTATTTTTAAACCATCCTCACTTTACTTTACAGGACTGTATTAGAAGGAAATCATGGAGTGTATATAAAAGACAGACATAGCCACCCATGAAGTCCTGTTATGAAGCCTCAAACTGAGTGTTTCTGCCATCACCGTCTTGGCATCTTAAAACCAGACGTGACGTGCGAGGGGCGGATCTGACTGAGGGACACTGCTGGCTCGTTAGCTAGCAACTTGTTAAAGCATGATACTGTTCGTAACTTTTATGGACAGAATTTCAAGGGACAGCCAAGTGGCAGAGGGTTTTTGGTTTGGTGGCCTCAGGATCACTTCTCTGCTTTTTGCGAAAGTTGTGGTTCTTTTGGCTTCACCAGGTGATGACTTCCAACTCGCACTGAGGCGGTTTGCAAATTAATGTGAAGTGGCAGGAATGAGATCAACACCTCCAAGTGTGAGGCCATGGTTCTCAGCCAGAAAAGGGTGGTGTGCCAAATCTGGTTCGGTGAGGAGTTGCTCCCCCAAGTGAAGGAGTTTAAATATCTCAGAGTCTTGTTTATGGTTGAAGGAAGAGCTACATTCCCACCTTCATCTATGGCTACACGCTCTGGGTAGTGATCGAAAGAATGAGATCACACATACATGCAGCGGAAATGAGCTTCTCCCAAAGGATATCTGGGCTCTCTCTTAGAGATGGGGTGAGGAGCTCAGTAAGGGGCTCAGAATAGAGCCACTACTCATCTATCTAAAGGAGCAAGTTGATGCCGTTTGGTTATCTGACTAGGATGCTTCCTGGGCACCTCCTAGGTGAGGTGTTTCAGGCATGTCCTATCGGGAGGAGACTCTGGGGTAGACACAGGACACATGGGAGAGATTATAGCTCTCGGCCTGCTTGGGAATGACATGAGCCCCCACCCCCCTCTTGCTGGCTGGCTAGAGGGAAGTCTGGGCATCTTTGCTTTGATTGCTGCCCCCACAACCTGGGCCCGGATAAGCGGCAGAAAATGGATTGATGGATGAATGGGTGGATTGACAGTAAAAAATACCCTATTTTATCCTCCTTTTTGACCCTAATGGGGACCATAATATAAAATAACTTTTTGTTGTATTTAATAAGACTTGGAACTAGCAACTGAGTCTGTAAAATCATCAGGAAGTTGTTTATTGAGGTCATAGAGCAAGGGAGATGAAGGTTTGTTTTCCCTTATACTTCTATACAACTGGAAGTATTTCTGCAACCAGAGGAGTCGCCCCCTGCTGACCATTAGAATGATTGCAGGTTTAAGGCACTTCGGCCTTGGCTTCACATTTTAGACCTAGAAGCTACGTCTATCTTTACACACACAGTCTATGGAGGAAATGTGTGGAATTATGCTTATTCTATTTATTTCCTCCTATTTACAGCCAATCTAACTGACTGCTTATTCATTAACCGGAATAAGTGGCATTTTAATATTATGGCAAGTTAAGGTTGAGCCATTTCCAGCCATTTATATACAGTGTGATAGTTCCATTGCTCCTTAGCCGTGGATTGAAGCCCCTGTCTGAAGGGTCATAAGATGATTAATGTGGTGCAGTTAAGAAACTACAGTCTAACACAAATATTTGTATTTATTTTTTGGACTACAATAATTTTTGCTGTTTTGTGCAACATTTGTTTTTCTTCTTAAAAACACGTGTGTGGACCAGGGTGAAGCTCGGTGAGTCATAGTGTTCAGTGTAAACCAGCAGAGCTGTGTCTGCCTGATGTTACAGCTGTCGTTAAAGTGCATGTATGATAAAACTATTTCCACTGTACAGCTCCATAAGGACTCTACTTAAGCGAGATCAAGCTGGACATGTGTTCATACACACAAGCATAGACACACACTCGTACACGTGCTCACACAGTCACTCACATTCTGTGGTCATGCACTGAAAGCCACGGTGGATTTATGTGAGCAGCCGTTTCCAAAAAATCTATTATTTCCATATGGTTCTTATACTCTCACTCACTGGCCAAAGCAGCATGGGGACTACATGTGTGTGAGTTTCTCTACAATAGCATAGCGTGTTTGTGCTTACCTCTGTGATCTCAAGTTAATTCTTCCCTTCTTTATTAGTTGTTTTTCATCAGCTTTTGCTCACTCCACCCTTACTTCTCCAGGGACCAGGAGAGAAACAACCCTCTGTATAACCTGGGTGATTTCATATTAGTTCAATGTGTGGCACTAATTTTTTTGACTTTTCTCTCTTTCTACGTGTTGTTTCTGTCCTGCAGGTGTGTGGAGGAGGTGCGTTGGACTCCAGGGCAGAGCAGTGTGCGGCCTTTAACACCCAGGAGTTCATGGGTCGACTGTACAACTGGGAACCATTCACTGAGGGTGAGGACTGAGTTAACACACATGGTAGTTTAGGGTTAAGCTGCATAGTGCTTTAATGTCATAATAGGCTTATAGGGGGAATTAAATGGTATGACGGGGGGGGACAGCATCAGTAAAATGTGTGTTTGTGTGAGTTAAATATTTCTCTGGAATGAGTGTGTGTTGGCTGGCCTCAACTGCTTGCCCAGCCCACCACAACCCCCCTCACTCTCTCTCATTTGAGCAGGCTCACATCTACATGCAGCTTCGAGGGTGGTGAGAGTCAAGAGAAACAGAGAATGACTGGAACCCAATCTGCTTTGATTCTTTGCACAAAACACTTTCCCTCTTCTCTTTTTCCTCTCATTTGTCCAACATCTCCCTTTCTCCCCTCCTCTCCTGCCAAGCTTCTCCTCCCAGCTCTGACTAAGCACACAGATTCCTACTGAGTGAGATAAAGAAGGAGAAAGAAAGACAGAGAGAGGGAGGTGAGAGGTGATGGGATGCAAGTGTTTTGTCACATGACCACTGGGATCCAACTGAGACAACGTGGCTTGTGCGCGTGTGTGTGCGTGTCTTTGTTTCTTCATACGGAAGTGTGCAGCAAAGTGTGTTTGTTTACTCTCTTATTAAGCGTGCAAAGGTTCACAGCAGTGGAGTTTGTGTCTGTTTATCTTTGATTTCCAATGCTGGAGGCAAAGAAAGGGAAGAGAGAAAAGACTCAGCGGATATTTGAGGAATTTGAGAGAATAGGAAGAGTGAACAGAGTGAATATTACATGCATGGGGCTGAGGGAATGGAGGGAAAGAGAAGAGAGAAACACAGCTGTGAGATGATATCAACAGTATTTGTCATTAGAATTAGAAATATGTGCATGAGCCTTTGTGTATTTATGGCATTAACATATTGGCAAGAGTGCTTATACTCTAGATGAATAGCTTAATGGATCTCAAATAAAACAGAAACAGAAAAAAATGTTTGCAGATTCATGTTTGTGTCTGTCTTTGCACTTGTGATTAGTGGATGAGCTGCATGAACTCCTTCGACACACACAGACGCCGTGAGAGTACAGACCCAGGACAGTAGATCAGCACCACTCGATTTGCATGCATTACATTGTTTTACATTTACGTTATTGTGGTTTTATTTTGTCATAAAACAATACACACTTACCACACTAGTCCAAATGTAGTCAGCACACATAAATGAAAATACAGATTCAGTAGAGTTTCTAAAATAAACAAGATTTTATGTGTAGAAGTGGAGCATGATACACGATCAATACAGTAAAAGTTAAAGTAGCTCCAGTTAACAGATTATTTAATGGAGCAGATAAAAGAAGTTAAAAGGGTTCCCCTACTGAGTATTTTATCAGCTTCCTGTGCACTATCTTGATTTTCCATGATTTTCCATCCTGTTTAAGTTTACTTTTATTATACTTGTGTTTAGCTGCAGCAGGAAGCTTATTTTAACAAAAAGGCTCCGTAAACAGACTATTTATGGAGCCGCTCAACACAGTGGAACATTGAGAAACCATGGAATAGAAATAGGTTGCATGTACTTCAGTCTGGAGTGATTTCAATTTGGAGGTACAGCTCTGAAAAGGAGAAGCTGGGTGGAGGTGGGCTGCAAAGTGGCTTGCAGGTGTGGAAACTACACTACATGGAAAAAAGTGTTGGGCCACACCTCTTAATCTTTGAATTCAGGTGTCTTCAGTCCCATTACCACAGGTGTATAAAATCAAGCACCTAGCCATGCAGTTTGCCTTTACAAACATTTGTGGGTTGTTTTAAAGAGCTAATTGAATTCGAGTGTGGTACTGTAACAGGATGCCACTGTTACAACAAGTCAGTTTGTGAAATTTCTCCTAGATAATCCACAATCAACTGTAAGTGGTATTGTTGCAAAGTGGAAGCATTTAGGAACCACAGAGACTCAGCCACAAAGTGACAGACCATGTAAAGTTACAGAGTGGGGTTGCCGGGTCCTGAGGCGCATAGTGTGTAAAAGTGAACAACGCTCTGCTGACTCAGTAACTGCAGAGTTCCTAACATCCTCTGGCATTAACATCAGCAAAAAAAAATGTGCACTGGGAGCTTCAAGGCATAGGTTCACATGGATGAGCAGCTCCTGTAGGTGTAATGTGTAGGTGGCCCAGTACTTTTGCCCATACTGTGTAACTGTAGGCAGGCTAAAATAATTAAATAGCATGCCATATATGACATTTACCATTAGGATGCATGGAGGGTATGCAGATGCCACCTTGAGCTTGAGTTTGTGGCCTGCCTAAACAAACACTATGCCAAATTTAGCATTTTTAACTGTGCCCTGCTTAAATTAGTCATTTTGATAAATGTATATAATATTAAAAAGCATGAGTTGTGGGGTTTTCCTCTGGCTACTACACCCAGTTTCCTCTTAAAACAAATAACCTCTTGAGAGGCTTGCAGAAAGGAGTGGGGTGAGGCGGGTATGGATAAAATCCTCTATCACTGAACTTATCTGATTTTGTAGTCTAGGAAAAATCCTAAATAACAGTGAAAAGAATAAATAACACAGTGAAAAAAAACAAAGTCAACAAGTTAATTAAGCATTACTTTATCTCTGTCCTGTATGGAAAACACAAAAAGAGGGGGTCCTATCAGTGCCACCTCCTCACCCCCAATGCCTGTTCAATAGCCATATCTGACTAATGATATAAATGCTATTGACACATACACTATATTGCCAAAAGTATTCACTCGTCTGCCTTCACACGCATATGAACTGTGACATCCCATTCTTAATCCACAGGGTTTAATATGATGTCGGCCCACCCTTTGCAGCTATAACAGCTTCAACTCTTCTGGGAAGGCTTTCCACAAGGTTTAGGAGTCTGTTTATGGGAGGTCAGACACTGAAGTTGGACGAGAAGGCCTGGCTCACAGTCTCCGCACTAATTCATCCCAAAGGTGTTCTTTCAGGTTGAGGCCAGGACTCTGTGCAGGCCAGTCAAGTTCTTCCACACCAAACTCGCTCATCCATGTCTTTATGGACCTTGCTTTGTGCACTGGTGCGCAGTCATGTTGGAACAGGAAGGGGTCATCCCCAAACTGTTCCCACAAAGTTGGGAGCATGAAATTGTCCAAAATGTCTTGGTATGCTGAAGCATTAAGAGTTCCTTTCACTGAAAAACAACCCCACACCATAATCCCCCCTCCACCAAACTTTACACTTGACACAATGCAGTCAGGCAAGTACCGTTCTCCTGGCAACCGCCAAACCCAGACTCCTCCATCGGATTGCCAGACGGAGAAGCGTGATTCGTCACTCCAGAGAACACGTCTCCACTGCTCTAGAGTCCAGTGGTGGCGTGCTTTACACCACTGCATCTGATGCTTTGCATTGTGCTTGGTGATGTAAGGCTTGGATGCAGCTGCTCGGCCATGGAAACATATTCCATGAAGCTCTCTACGCACTGTTCTTGAGCTAATCTGAAGGCCACATGAAGTTTG
>VUQI01046913.1:0-17188 GCA_015106735.1 Paratilapia polleni | reverse complement strand
ACATCTACTGTAATAAAATTTATTCCCCACTGCAGTGTAATCCATTATTGTAAATTCAAAAGTTACTAAGAAATGATCAGATAAAAGAGGGTTTTCAGGGAATACAGTTAAATGTTCAGTCTCTATGCCATATGTCAGGACAAGATCCACAGTGTGATTAAGGCGGCGGGTGGGCTCATTTACAATTTGAGAGAAGCCAATCGAGTCCAATAATGAATTAAATGCAGTATTGAGGCTGTCGTTTTTGGCATCTACATGAATGTTAAAATCACCCACTATGATTATTTTATCTGAACTGAGCACTAACTCAGATAAAAAGTCTGAGAATTCAGATAAAAACTCTGAGTAAGGGCCGGGTGGACGATAGATAACAAGTTCAATGTACAAATGCATCACAAAAAATAAAAAGCAACACAAAGGTTTGACCCAACCTCTGTACTCGTGTCACAACTTTATTCCCTTTAATGTCGAAACTGAAGCGTGCTTCCAGAAAGTATCATCTCAGACAAACCAGACATTAACAACAACAATGCTGTGAGAGAGACAGAAAAGTGTTTACAGAATCATAACAACAATAATGCAAATACTAAAACAGTAAAAGCCAAGATCAGTTACAACCCTCACTGAAACATCTGCATGTGGTACAATATCCATCAACTAAACATAGTTCAGGTAACATGAAGTATTTAAATTAAATGCAACTGTACATACGGCATGTTAGAGGAAATAAAAGGCACGTGATAGGCTGAGTGATGTGTGGGGATATGTCACTTAAAATAACGTGTGTGTGTGTGTGTGTGTGGAAACCTCGCTGTTTGGACATTTTAGCCAGGATGAAATGAAAAGTGAGATTACACTGATTTACCGAGGTCTGACCACAACACAACAACAAGCAGACACGCAAGATGTACTGAAGGTGGTTTGAGTTTGTATATCTGAGTGAGCAGTGACTATAATGTTACTGCATGCTGAGCTGCCAGAGAACCGCTAGGGAACAAGTGATTCTGCACGAGAAGAGATATATTATACAACTCTCCTATAGATGGTAAATAGCTTCAGAAAACTCAAGGTGGACATGAGCAGTATATTAAGATATTGAGTTTGTGCTGTATTAGAAAAATAAAATGGATTCTGGCCTCTTCAACCAAGAGGCACGAGTGAGCTCAACTTAAAGGTTCCTTATCTGCTTTTTCTGAGCTTTCAGTCAGTAGACGGTGCTTTGGTTAATCTCATTTTGTCACGTGACTTCTACGATGTTTCAGCATTTCCTGTTTATAGATGAAGTTCTCTCCTTCCTGTTTGTGTGTACTTTTTCACTTTGTAAACAAACATTCAGCTTTGTTCCCTGTAAGGACACTCTTACTTACTATAAATAAAATTAAAGAATAAAACATCATTTGGGATATGACTGCAACATCAATTTTAAGCACAAGACTAACAATATTCACTATTTTTCTTCTTGTCAACAATTATGCAATTTTTTTTTACTTTCACAATAAAAACAAGCGTCCTAAATTGAACTGAAACCCACAGTGAATGTGTCCACTCACATTAAACTTAAACATATGTGAGCTGTTTTTTTTTTTTTTTTTTTTAATGCCATTAAAAGTCAGGACAGACAGATGAAAACAAAAGTTTGGCTATCTTAGAATAAGATATGTTGATGATAAGAAAAATAATAAAAAATATTAAAGTAATAACAGCCTTCACCTTATCTTTACCTACACCTTAAAAAACTGTACTTTTCATGATAAAATTTATTATGATTTAAATCACCCATTTATATTCACTGTAAAACACTTGTTGGGATGTTTTTGTTTTTTGCAGATGATCTAAAGAAAGCTTTAAAATGAAATAAATAAATTCTGTTTTTTGTGTTGTGTGCTTGATATGAACATTTCTAGGCAGGGTCTACACTAAAAAAAACTGTCAGCTCTGTAGAGTCAACATGGTATTTGATATAAAAAAATCCCCTGAATAATTTTAGGTGGAATGAATCTTCTTTTGTCATTCAGCGCTCTATATTTAGCAGTCTTTGGCTATGTGTTAGGTGCGAGAGAAAGTAGTTCTTTTTTTTTCTACCCTCAGGCTGAAGCCAGTCCAGTGACTGACAGGATAACTGAGGTATGCCCCTGCATGGAGCTGCCAAAGAGGCCTCAACTCTTTTTTTCACAGTCTCTTGGGAATTGTTTCCGAGGGCTGAAGAATACATTCTTCTACCACTCCGGGCAAAAGAAAAAAGAAACAGGGGTTAGGGGGTACAATACGTGCTTTACTGACTACACAATGGTTCTGCAGTGCTGAACACTGTTGGCTCCCTGTAGACAATGGAAGTCCAGTTAGCCAAGAGTTGATGAGTGGAGGTCCAACGAGTCTGAATGCCCAAAAGACTTCAGACAGGTCCCTGTGTTCATCCTCCAGGGTTTCCCCTCTCAGTACAGTTGATTGTGTGGTTAACCAGGCAGAGGGAAATATATGGCAATTTACAGAATAAATAGAAGTATACTACACAATAAACATTGCTCAAAAAGAATAGAACAGAATAGAAGACTTTATGCAGATTTCTGAAAAAAATCCTCTTGAAACAGGATGATGTGTTTTCCACTTAGAAAGGATTCATGAAATTTTGGTGACAAAAGACCACCATAAAAATGGTCTGCTGCAACATAAACTGTTTAATTTATTGTTTTTTATGGATGCCGCACCAGAAACATGCTAATTGCGTACATGGGAGTTAAAGTGCTTCAGGGTCAAATAAGTCCACTACCAAGATCTCTTTTTTTTTTTTATCTTGTATTATCTTATATATCTATATTTTATCTTGTCTCCCTCGGCTCTCTTCTGTTTCTCCTCACCCCCAACCCGTCGCAGCAGATGTCCCTCCCTGGGCCTGGTTCTGCTGGAGGTTTCTTCCTGTTAAAAGGGAGTTTTTCCTTCCCACTGTCGCCAAGTGCTTGCTCATAGGGGGTCGTCTGACCGTTAGGGTTTTCTGTCTAATATTGTAGGGTCTTTACTCCACAATATAAAGTGCCTTGAGGCAACTGTTGTTGTGATTTGGCACTATATAACTAAAATTGAATTTATTATATAATTTATTCATTTATCGCAGACAGTTTATATTTTTTTAAATGTAACAGGGAACATTTCAGACTCAGTATCTCATTTGCAGGTTTAATTACTGATACCACACTACTCATTTTATATAAAAATTTTCACATAGAACCATACGCTCTGCATATTAGACTAAGTCTATTAAATCTTATTTTGTGGTTCATAAAGTCAACAAAGATTAAGTGGCAATTATGTGGTGGCAAAGTGGATAAAATTTTCCTGTGCAGGTCCTTAACACACCCACTGGTGATTACCCTAACCCTAGGCAATCAGAATATCTAATTTCTGTTATCAAATTGTTCTCCCAGATCTTGGCAATCAGAGAACAAAGAAAACAATCATTCTAACTGACACACATCAAAAAATATTCAAATTTTTCCCAGAAAACTTTGATTTGCATTTCTCCTAATTAGGGATAGGGTAGGGTTAGAGTTACAAATTATGATGGTTGGGGGGCCTTAAAACATGGGAATTATGTAATTTGGTTGTAGTAAAAAAAAAAAAAAATAATAATAATTATTTTTCACAGCAGGTCAGAATGTGCAAATGTCATTGTCTAAAGGCAAGCATACAAGTCAAAAGCTATACAGAATAAATACTTTCAAATGTAAATTAAATTTAAATTTTCAAATTTAAATTAAAACAATTATGGTTGTTTCAACTATTGTTAATCGAAATTTATTTTCTTTAAATCGCTACTAAACAGAAAATAATATACGTTTAGGTAAGTTTTCATATATATTTTTAAATATTAAACTGACCAGGGTAGCCATTATGCAAACACAAATGAACACCTACCAAATTTCAGCTTTGATGAACTTTGAATCTCTTTGCTGATGACTAAATGTTCTTCATGGGCCAAATTATCACTGTTATCAGCAGGAAATTTTAATTTATACATCCGTCTTTGACTTTCTAGTTGCAAATTGTAAGTCCATATGAGGAGGTGCAGTAATCCATAGAATTACATTATTATATGAAGGAATGAATAACAGGATCTGAATTAAAGGCTTGAAGTCTAAGGAAGTGCAGGAAGTGCTACATTTCATGACTTTACAAAAAAAAAGCATATGAAACAATGCTGCTTTATTCTTGTATAAAATGATGGAATAACAGAGGTATGACATTGATACTATTTGTGTTTTGTAAATTTTGTGAAACAAATGTAGATTATTTTGTTAGCTGACAAAATAAAACTCTTGGTTGGTACTCTTCTAAAGAAAAAAAACTGATACTGATTGGTTAAATTCACAGGTCAGTTCAGCTAAATTACAAGAACAAAACCAGACTCTGTCACTGTTCTTTTTTCCCTAATTTTTCATGCTGATATATTTAAATAGTCTCTGTTTTAGATATGTCATCACATGAAAGTACAAGAATGGAGTTTCAGGACCAGGACCTCCGGATAATCTAGAGTTCGCTGTCAACATTTTTTTAGAAAAATGTTCTTTCTAAAAAGAGGTCTGCAGAATAGTTGAAGTAATCAGGATATTTGATATTGAAAGACACACTGATGCTGAGTTTTATCTTCTTAATATTCAAGTGGTGAATGGAAACAAAAAACCCTAAACCTATCTATCATCAGACATAAGATTTCTGTTGTTGATGAAGTTGGTGAATTTATCCATAAGCTCTTAAGGCTATACTATTGACATCCTAGTAGCTGCATCAAAAAACAAAACTATTTCAAAATCTTGAATAAAAACAGATACTTGAACAAGAAACAAAAATCCATATTTGAACAGTAAAGCATTTGCCACAAATGGCACCCTGTATGATTGCTGAACTTTGGCTGACATGCACAAGAAAGCTTCAGCAGCTGCTGGCCTGACTCTATCTTTTACCCACTAAACCACCAAAACATGGGAAATATTACAATAATTAAATATCAGCAAGACATTTTCAGAGTTGCACTTTGAAAATCAAAATATGTGACGATAAACTCAGGCATTCCATCAATAGAGATGCCAAGTTTTGTTCATGATAATAATATTTTTAATAGAATGTAAATATGTTAAATGAATATTTAAAATCTCCTTGATCAACCGGCCTTTGTTTTCCCAATGAAGATTATATTCTGTTCATTTCTCTTTTTTTGTGTCCATCCTATTTCTGTCCTTTTGGTCATCACAACTTGAATCTCGAAGCATGTATATAAAGTATGTTCAGTTGCGATGGTGCTTTCAGAACCTCACAAAGGCATGAACAAAAGTAATCATCCGGACAGACTTTGACAATAAAATAAGGCACATTGAATAGATAGATCTATATTTACAGAGGGTATGGCTCCACACACACATGCACAAACGGACAGTTTTAACAAACATCACAGTATTAAAAAGATGCCAAACATAAGAGCCTATTATTTCTTCAACCACAACATTCTTTTTTTTTTCTTCCCACCTTGTGTTTTTCCTTTTCTCCTTCCTCTGACCCCTCTCGTAATCCTAGTTCATTTCCTCTAACAGTCTGGCAGCCAAGTCAGCTGATTTTGTAATTTTATATGATACAGTAGAATCACATCAGCATCACTGACCAACCTGTAGATTCCTGTATCATCTTATCCATAATAATTTGAGGCCTGATTAATTTAATTTGGTGTCTGGCTTTTTAGGAATTTGTTGCAATGACTTCACAGGCTACCTTTTGATCATATTTCATATAAAGGCACATTTCTTGATAAGCAGGGACTTTCATGTGAAGGATTTTAATCATGTTATTCCATACTCTATATGCTGCACTGGTACTGAGGAAAACTATGCTATCTAATTAGGATTCACTCTGACAAACCAGCCTGCTCAATGTGAATCTAACATAAATGATAACACAAATCATGAATTTTTGCTGATTGTTCAATTAAATATACAATAAAATACGGGGCTTCTACAACAACGACATCTACAAACAATTTACATAATGAAACACAATTTAACAACAACGTTCTGAGGGCAATGGACATCTCTGAGGCTGGGACAGAACCAGAAAGCTTCTAAAAAGTTTGTTTGGGTGTTGGGTTTGTACAATGTTGCAGGGCTGTCTGTAATGAATTTTAGAAAAATTAACAACCTCTCTGAAGGAGGCTGTCAGAGCTCTAGAATGCTTGGATGCTGGAGTTGCTGAATTCAATGCTCTGTGAATTGTTGAGGCTCAATCCTTATGATGTTGGGAACTGCTCCAACAACACAAGGACTGTTGAATGTTGGAGAGTTCTGGAATGTCTACCCAGAACACAAAAGGTTCCAGAAAGTTTGGCAGAAGATACAGAGCAATGACTCAGGTTTCAGTGAGTTGATAATCATGTTCTAGAATTCAACTAATTCAACTGGGAGTTGCTAAAGACTTGAGGGTTCTAGAATATTAGAGGAGCTTCTGAAATGGTCTTTAGAACAATAAAAACAACCTGTCTCTCAGAATGAGGCTGTCAGAGTTTCAGAATATTGGATACGTTTCAAAACACAGAATTATACAAACAGCAGAGGCTCTCAAAAAGTTCTAGAATAATAGGAAGTTATCCAACAGACTGGATTGTTGAATGTTGGAGACTTCTGAAATGTTAGGAGTACTTCCAGAACACAAAAGTACAGAATAATGACTCATGTTCCAGTGCTGCGCTTCATATTTGAACCTTTAGCACATGCTTTTCAATTAAGCTGTTGACAGGATGATGCCATGTTTCTAGAACATACTCCATTGGGAGGCTCCAGAAGTGCTGATCTAAAACCTGGTGCAGTGGGTGCAGGTATCAGGCATGATGATATTCTTGCAGAAGTTATCAGAGCGAGTGGAACAGTAACCTTTCACCTTGTCAATCATCTGGCTGACAGGAAGGATGGAGGACGAGGAGGAAGAGGAGTTGGGTTCCACCTCTGAGGAGGAACAGGATGAGGAGGTGCACTTTGGGCTGGTCTGTTTGGAGTAACAACCTACAAACCAGGAAGCAAAGAAATAAAGGGAAAGCAGGTGTTATGACCTGAATGTGCAATAACGTTTGAGTTATTAGAAGAAAATCTGCTGTCACTCACGGGGAAAATTTCAATCAAGTTAAACATGTTAGCACTTGTTATTTAATTATCATGTATTAGTATTATTACTAGCTAAAAGCAGATTAAATCAATGAAGTATGTATTAAGATCTCGTTACCACATTATATATTTTGTTTGTTTTGTTTTTCTCTGCCATTCTCTGAATCAGTTGCTTAATCTTATGAACCCTTTTATTAACTCAATCACTCTTTTGGCAAAATCTTAAAATAATTTTTGCCTAGTCAGACAAAATTTGATGGTGAAAATAGTTGGCACAAAACACAGTTAACAGCACTGATGCCATTGCTCATAGACAGCACTACATTGTTCACAGTAGCTGCTAATGATAAAACCAACAATTCAGAGTGCACAGAGCATGGTGAACTGATGCTGTATATAAAAAGATGGATGGAAATGATCTCAAAGGCAGAGGATGAAGAGTGTTTTTAACATGTGCTGGACAAATAGAGAAGGAAAAGAAGAGCAAGACTAAGAATAGTAATTTGAGGTAAAATTCAAATAAATGGGGACAGACCATTTTCTGGGTAATGATGGAGAGCAACCATTCTCAGCAGTTTCACTGTGACCACCATAATCATTGAGAGGAGAACAAACTCTCTAACACTCCTCTCAACACAGAGAGTTAATGTTGTCAAGGGGCATATTTTAGCCCAAGACATAACCCTGGCCTAAACCTCACCATTTTTTTTTTTTTACCTAAACCATACCAAACAGTAAATGAACACAAAACTAAACAACAAGTGAATACAAAGCAAAGTGCAAAAACTGAGCTCCCGCTCTGAACACAAAGTGCAGTCTCCTGGTTGACAGTGTTTTGACTTCTAAAACCACCACCCCTTCTCCTTCCTTATACACACTTTGTCTGTCATTCAAACAGGACCTCTCTCAGTGCCCAGTGGCCCATTGCTGTGGCTGGTGCTTTTAGGCATCAATGCCATAAGACAAAATTTGAATTTTAATGAGCACTGGGTAGGGACAAAAAGAATGAGATTGCAAAACAAGCAGCCATACAAAGTTCTTCCATAGGGTGGCTGGGCGGGCTGAGAGATGGTTTGAGGAAATTAAGTTGGAGCTAGAAAGCAGAATTGGTGCTTCTTCACGTTGAGAAGAGCGTATTGATTTGGTACAAGTTTCTGATCAGGCTGCCTCCTTTTATAAAATTTGATGCCTTGGGAAATAGAAAAGATGGTGAGAACAAGAAACTCTTAAGATCTCCCAAAACCAACAGCCTCCCATTGCTGACATAAGAATTCAAAACAATGCCCTAAAATACATAAATACAGAGTTATTAAAGACTTTCGAAAGACTTGACTATGTCAGCCTTTTCACCACTTACCATGTCGTCCAGCACAACAGGATACACATGAAGCACATGTAGGGAGTACACTTTGAGTCCTCTGGGCCAACCCAGCATGAAGACTTGAAGATGACTTTGATTTCCCCAGTTACATTTACATTCTACTACTTTTCATTTGAGTTCTGCCTTTGGCCTTTTGCAGTCATGTATTTTTACTATATGCAAGACCAGACATTCAGTACTGTACATTCAGTACTGTACTTCTTGCACCACTCATACTATGCAATACTGAAACTGTGATTATATATTTTTTCTTTTTTTGGCCTGGCTCTGTGCAAAATCTGAAAGTTGGAAAATTTGGAGAAATGAGCCTTAGCAATTGTTAGAACTGTAACATATACAAGAATTCATTATTCCACAGAAAGAAAAACATTAAGGAGTTACATAGGCACAGCATATTTGAAATTAACTTACCAAGAAAGTCAAACAAGAACAGTAATGTGAGTGAGGTCAAAATATCCCGGAGAAACACAATGTATTTTTCTACAGTTATGTGCAATAACATCTGGCACTGCCCGTAAAAACAATCCATGTACCAAACTTATGATGGCTCTAAGCCAAAAGTATCTACCTTCAACATGTTATTTGTGAAAACAATATCTGTTATTTGTGTTTGAACTGTTTTGGAATTCTAAATACACGTAAGATCATAGATTGACATAAAATATGTTATCAAATATGTTCTTGTTCAGGAGTGATGGAAGGGTAGTTTACAGGAAACCTATTCACAGTTTAGGATCTAAAGTCTAATTTAAACCACATGCTTCCAGCATAATAAATCAGGTGAAGACTATCCCACACAGAGTGATGAGGAGGATGGAGAGAGGAAGGGGTAGCAAGTCTATGGTACAAGGATGGTGATATGAATGCTGCCCAGACATGAAGCCAGGAACAACACTGTTAATTCAACAGGGACCATGAGAAATGCCAGACTAGTACTCCCTCATAGAACATCTAGGCAGTAACTTAACTGCCAACAATTCAACAACCTAAGATTTCTGCTGCTTTATTTAATCAGGAGTGAAATTCTGAGATTAAGAATCTTTTTTGTGATTGATGCTCTCAGCAGAGGTTATCAAACATTCTGGACGTTGACAAGAAATTTTGTGTCTTTGCACAATCCATCTTCAGATTTCCTGAACTGTACATTTGCTTTAGGTTACCATTAGGACTAACCAGCGAGCAAGCTGAACATCAAAATTCTGACAGATGGAAGAAGAACAGGAGACCCAATGCCAATGTCAATGCTCCTAATGCGAGAACGTCTGGAAAATGTTACAAAAAGTGTCTTCATAAAACCTTTTGGGGTTTCCTTTTATTCCTTATTCAGTTCATGGAGACTTCTCATAACATTCTTATATTAAATAATGATCTGAGGCTCTTTACAGGTATTGCAGTTTCAGACAATAACTTTGTCTACTTGTTAAAAATGTCATCCTGGATTCAGAATTTATGGTAACTTTCATGCTTATAGATATAGCAGCAGTCTTCAGAGTTTTACATTTTTTGGAACGTTCTTGTGGATAGTAGGCCAAAGCAATCCAGCGAAAGGTATACAATTTGAGCCAAATCAAGCACATACTGTCTGTGTGCTGACCTCCTGGTCTGATATTGTAAAGCAGGCAATATTTCACACTGCATCTAAATCATGCTGTTCAAACAAAGTCTTCCATGACATGAAAAGAAGCTCCATCACTGCTCTTTGTCATTCCTGTTATTGTCACCTAATTAAACAAAGCAGGAACTGATGTATTGCGTTGTCTTATGAAGTATTCAATGATTATTTCCAACATCTTCCAACTGTTGTCCCTTTGCAACATGTAGCTACAGGGTCAAGAAATAATTCCCTGCTGGTATGGACCACTGTAACGACTTCCCTTCATTGTGCATTATGACAGCACTGATTATGCCCCTGGGCTTGTACAGTTATGTTGCAGCTGGTCCTGTTCAGTCATTTTGACTTTTAAAATGCCCTATGATATCACACTGGGACATTTTGTTTTCTTTCCTCCGACACATGGACAATATTTTTCACCATAGTCCCCTCAAATATGCACCAGAGTGCACTTTAAGACAGAGACAGAAACTGAAAGGGGTGTTAGGGTTGAGACGGTGTCACAGATAAGACGTTTGGGAAAACCAGTTCAGTCCCATGTCATGATCTACATGCTTTGTGATGAAGAGATGTTCCAACCACAAACATCTGGAAACAATACAAGGAGAGACTGACAAACTGTGAACCACCCTCATAGGAAAGATAAAGAGAGAGAATTCATCCTGCAGTACATATGCTGATCAGCTATTAACATGTCGTCCATTTCCACAAGCTACAGTATGGGTAACTTTGCGATACATTGTGTTTTTTGTTTTTTTTTTATAGGATGATATCCTACAGTTATTCTCAGTCTGTTTAAGTTGCACATACACTTGTCAGTGGTATCATGTTACATTCATTGGTTTCATACTTTGAAACTTTGACCAATGAATTACATTGTGTCATTTCACAGGTTTCTTGTGGACTCGGTGTAATATCACTGGAAAAACAAGTCTGACTGTTTGTATAGTGAGTCCTAAAATTCCATTACAAACATTCTACACAATAAAGCTGCGTTGATAAATATTTTTCAAAGGTACCACAGATGAACTGACAATATGTCATGTTAAAGTTTACACTTGTACAGATGAACCTACAGAGGCTTTATCATCCAGTTTTTCCCTCAGCATGATACCACAGCAGGCTGTTAAATGTAAATGTTGCTCCACTTTACGTGTGTAAATAGGCAACTGTTGAATACCAATTCATGAAGGTGTCCACCCTTCAGTCACTGAGTCTCTTTTTTTCTTTGAATTCTGTTTAAAACAAACATTTTTTTGAAATCCCTATTTGCCTCATTTCCTTATTTTTAAAATGTTGTGTTATTGCCTTATTGATGAAGCCTGGTGTGTTAGTATTAGCAAATAAAAGTGGCTTCTAACCAAGACAGAAGGTTTCAGGGTTTCACTTATTTGGACAAAGCTAGAAATAAAAAGAAAAACAGACAGAAAACACCAGACAACAAGCTGATTATTTGGCAAGCATTCTGCTTCTAGTTAGAGGATAACCCTGCACTCTATTAATGCTTGGAAGTAAAAATGGAGATACAGATCGCTGGCAAAACATGCACGGTCCCAGACTGTGCAGCAAACCAGGCTGCATCTTGAGAGATGATGAGAAGCAGCAACAAACTGCTGATCTGAAGGCAAACAGCAAGTGTCTTCATTTCTATTCAACTGTCAGTTGGACTCAGGACATTACACACTGTCTCTCTTTGCTGATTAGACCTTGTGATGCAGCCCAAGCAACACTGGAAACAGCACAAAGTAAAAATGAAAAAGCTGGACACAACCACGTGGACAATTTTCCAGTGTTAGGTCAGGATTTGTGGGGGTTTTTTGTTGCTTTTTTTGCACTGTTAGTTCAGCCAAATACTGACATAAAACTAGTCAACATCACTGCCCTGCCTGACAATCTGAAACTGGCACAATCAGTAACTTCATTAAAGCACTTCTTAAAGCTTATTTTGGATACGTGTCTGACTAAAATCTTTGTTTTATTGTGGTGTCCAACACATTTTATGTTTTCATCTGTACTTCATTGTCTTTTTGTTGGCCTTCATTTTGTTTCCCTACTTTTGCACTTGTTGTACTTTTCTGAACATTCAAACAGTTAAAAGAACTGATCATTGACTAAGGATGGCAACAGTGTGATTACTACCTCAAATTGTATCTCTTACTCTGTTAGCATGTGAATGCCTGATAACAATGTTGAAAAGTGTAAACGACATCAAAGAAAATACTCCAACTGAAAGGGTCAACTGAGAATTTCAGGAAAGGCAAGAGGTTAAAAAATGCTGATACTAGATACATAAAAATTAAGAAATGGACAGTCGGTGAAAAGCCCTCTAACTACTAGAGATCTGCAGTTCTTCAGCGGCTTGGACCTGGCTGAGACATTCTGACAATTCTTGTACAGAACACTGCCAATAAAATGAAAAAAATGCTGGGATAATGCTCTGTTATGCTGGGAGGCGAACGTGCTCGTCTGAGTTTTAATCTCTGAACTGTGTCTCTGCTTGTGACCATCACAGCCTGACTACATGGACTCACATGGAGCAGTCGGAATACAGCGGAGGTTTCCTATCAGTCAAGTGCTGAAAAGCGTTACTGTTTCAAGTCTGTCTGGAAACAGTAACACATGCTTCACAAGCACCTCTCAGCTGCCTCGGTTAATGGAGGATGCATGTATCATTCAGCAGTTCCATATGTTAAGTCTTTGGCTGAGCTACACCGGCCAGTAAAATCTGAGTAACACTGTGAGGAATGACACGAGGATTAGATTTGGCTAAGCCTTCATAAGATACCAGGCTGCCTACCTGGCAAAAAGAAATACAGAAAAGAACAGGGGAAAAAAACAGCCTTCAAAGTGAATACTGGGCATTAGTGTTGTTTTCAGCAGACAAAGGATGACGTGCCTGAGCTCTGATCTTAGTTCCAACTTGCCAATAGATTTCAGATACAGGGTGACATGAGGTTACACATCAACCCACATCAACCCTGCCAAAAGAGCTAAAAAAAAACCCTTTTAATCAACATTCCAGTAAAATTAGTCTAAAACGCCCATCCGAGGCATGCCCAAAGTCAACTGAACGCTGTTCAGAAAACACAACGAGACCACGGCATAAAGACATATTTAGTGCAAGTTTTAGTTTGATTTTTAAATAAATATTTTACACAGGTTTTTAATGGCAAAGGAAAACAGGCCATTTGGAGGCCCAAAGCACCCTTAACAGATAATATCTGAACTGTAAATGCATTATAGTTCTTTTTTTTTCCTTCTTGAAACTACACTTTGTGCATATAAAAGAGTAAAAGCCATAGGGAACTACATCATAAAGCTGTCTGAAACATAAACATATTACAGTGTTTTATACCCTTTTGCATAGAAATGTCTAAATAACCGCTGTGATGGCAAAAGCAGCAGAGTACACTGAAAACTGTTTCAATTTCTATTAATTACACCTCATGCAGGTTATTAGAAACATGTCACTCACTGTAGCAGTCATCACTGCTGCTCACAAGCACATTACACTCTACACTTCAGTGATATCTCTAAATGCCAGTGCCTGCACTTTCATTCTATGAAAGAAAAGGTATCAGACATTTCCTTTCAGTACAGATGCTTATTACCATTGGCTCAAGTAGTCAAAAACTCTATTTTGAAATCAATATATTAGAAACATTTGCATTTGAACTGGAGTTATGAAGGAGAACATAGACAATGGATTGACCATTTTTCTTGGGATGGTATTGATTGGTGGATTCCTATGAGGCTTTGAGGGTTTGTTGCTTCAGTTGTGCAAGTGCTTGTTCATTTGTTTGCAGACTTAAAGAGGCACTGATGTACCTGCTGTTGTGAATGCATCTTGAAATGGTTTTGATTTCAGTTGAATCACAGAGATATGTCACATGCCCAGTAATAACATGCCTGTTAGCAGGTGTTCACCCTGCTGTGTTAATAAATGGATCTGGATCACCATGTTTTTCAGGTACTGTAATGGAAAGACAATGAAATATAATCCAGACGGTCCATTTAAAAAAAACAAACCCACAAGTTGGAGGGCTTTGAACTTTGAAAGGGTGTCATTCCAAACGGTTTCATCCTCTGTCATGATAATTGTCTGGTACATGGTTTTCCTTTGAAGACTTAGCTTATGAAATTTTGATGCTGGCCAGTACCAGTAAACAAAATCAGTTCTGGGTTGTTAGTTTGCTGTAGGTCTCTGGTTTGTGTGTCTCAGTGAACACTATCAGCTCTGATTATACAGCAAATCATCAAATAAAGATGGGTGTGCAAGTGAGTCACAAACTGATTATCTTAATCATGCTGCTGCTTTCTCTCATTTTAGGTCTGCTTTAGTCCAACACATGTTCAATCTTGTCTACTTATTACCCCTTTTCTACGAAAGGTATTTATTTATCTCGGGTATGGGATACGTCTACTTTGACAGGGTCCAAAATTTTTCACCAGTGAGGACTACTGTGCATAATGACACTATTTTCCAAGTGGTTTCAGATATGATCTAATCGTGCTTTGAAGCAATGAGATAGATTAGTGCTGATAACCGAATATCACGCACACATGCATTCACGGTCCAAGATCCCAAAGGTCATAAATAAGGGGATCCGCAGTGTGCTGGATGGGAGGTTTTGATTCTTAAAATCTGACTCATAGGTCTACAGGCAGTTCCCGGTGCAAAGCACTGATAAAATAAATGTGGTGAAGTGTGTAAGTAAATGTGTATTTGTGATTACACCCAAACCTCAGCCACAAATAAGTTTATATGGCAAAGCAGCAAGTGTGTATTACCAATGTCCTGTTTGGAACTGACACACACACCAAGACAGATCACTACACCGACACAAATGGTGCAACACAAGCCCTTAAGTATATGTCAGGTCCCCAGACTAAAGCACATAACCCTGCCACAGCAACCACAAGTCAACAGTTAAGGCAACATTCAGCATCACTCGTGAGCAGATTCCCCAAAGCATCTGTGATGAAAGATATTTGTTGACTGTCTTAATGATTCCAAAAAGCACTTTTCCCCTTAAGAAAATCAACATTTTAACTGGCTCCATTCACTCTGCACCTCCTGACTACTGTGGTTTAAATCATAAGATGTGAAAGATTCTGCAATCAACCTTGATATGAACGGTTCTCAGCTCATCTCATGAGTCAGCGGTGAATTCCTATTACTCATGAACAGAAGCTTTAGTTTAACTAAGTGGTTTAAGTTACTCAAACCACAAAGTCTCTTACTACAGTGAAAAAAATTTTAAGTGGCAACATGAGAACAGAATAAAATGACTGTGATGGTAAATAAAAACAGGATGCAAAGACTGTTTTTTTAATACATTTATACTCATTTTGGACTTTACACCAGCAACATATTTCAAAACTGTTGGGACAAAAGCAACAACAGACTGGAAGAGTAGAAGGAAGACACCACCTGGTGCAACATCTCACAACCTGAACATAGGTTCAGGAACATATGTGAAAACTATCATCAGTGAACACAGTTTGCTGCTGCATCCACAAATGCAACTTTAAACTCCAGAAAAGCCACCCCCTTCTCTGGCCCAGAGCTCATATAAGATTGACTGAGGTTAAATGGAAAATGTCCAGTGGTCTGACCGAAGTGTAAAACTGTTTGGAAACCACTGCTGTACTCCGTGGGCTAAAAGGAGAGGGACCATCCATGTTATCAGCGTAAAGTTCACAGCCCATAGCACATGAGCGGTTAGAGGCCCCATTACTGCCTAACAATATATATTTGGAGCAACATGTGCTGCCATCCAGACAACATCGTTTTCAGTGAAGGTCCTTCTTATGATGCCAAATCACACTGTCTTGCACACTCTGTTTCAGAGGCATGTTTCAACTTTTTTGAAACATGTTGCTGGCATTAAGATGCTTAAGAAAAAAAACATCAATTTCAACATTTGAGATGCACTATTTTCATTACGATATAAGCTCTACATGTTCTTCAGATTCACATTGTCAAAACTATTTTTGCAGATGGGATTGTAGTGTTTGTTTCATGCTGAAAATTCCACGTACACTTCACATGGGAAGGAAAAGTACAAACTGAACTCAGAGGGAAATAAGAAATTACTTTACGAAAAAAAAAAAAAATTACGAAAAAAAAAAAAAATAACATATCATATAAAACTAAATTTTAAAGCCAGCGTCACAGTTGCTTGAAAAGTGAATGTGGCCAGTTTGATGTAGAAAAGCTACAATTGTGACAGTGTGACAATAAGATTTCATCACAGCTTTGGGGAAAGCCTCAAAACTCCCAAAGAGACAAAGGATCTCTCCTCACCTGTTCTCTCAGTTCACCTGGAGATATGATGTACCAACAGAGGCAGTTTTAATTGTTTGTCTTTATTTTTGCTGGTCAGTTTGACTCCCTGGCTGATACAATGGCCACACAGTGAATACTTCATGTTTTGAGAGAAGGGGAAGTGCAGATTTCAGGACTCCTAAATCAGGCCAGTGAACAGTGACATCTATAAATGGGCCAATATGAACCAGATTTTTTTTTAAATAGCTCTTTCTTAGTGGGAACAAAAAAACATGTTGTGAAAATGAACAAATTACTTCTCCTGTGGTTTAAGATTGCTTTGGATCTTTTTTCTTTCACATGGAAACCCTCACAGAAAATTACATAAAGATGGATTTACTCCATAACACTAAACACATAGATATTACATCACCTACACACAGTTAAAGTACAGCTGACATTACAATTAGTCATTCCTTTTGGCTGTCAGAGATCAGTGAGAGTGATTTTTAAGTATATTATTTTATTATTATTTTTAATTATTATTATTTTTTATTGAAAAGTGAACAAAATGTCCACCCAAAATAACATCTGAAATGTTTCCTAATCTTGCAGTCTGACTGACAGAGGGAGGGGGGCCACAGAGGGAGAATATAATCAAACTTGTTCTGGTTATTGCAGTTTACAGCCCATATGCTGACAGTGTGTATTAGCCTTTAAAGCTGTGTTTGGCATAAGATCAGAAAACGGGGGGGGGGGGGGGGGGGGAGAGAGAAAAAAAAAAAAATCAC
>VUQI01046912.1:0-23334 GCA_015106735.1 Paratilapia polleni | reverse complement strand
GTGGGGGGTTGCAGGGGGCTCTCTATAACCAAGGCTCTCATAAGGGAGGGGATCATGGAGGTATACTTACACCAACTTAGTGCCAGATTGTTGGGCTGGAGAAGATCCTGGGATCCCCCTGCCATAGTGTTTGAGCTCCCTGCTGGGAATAACCAGTCACATTGTTATAGCAGGAGCTGCTCTCACCAGCTCAACAGCTGGCCTGATGACCAAGACTATTCACTATAGCCTCTACGAGAGGTTCAGAGAAAGAATCTGAGAAGCAAACTAGCAAGTTGGAAACAGTGATCAGGGAAAGAAAGGGAAACAGAGTTGCTTCTATGCAGAACTGATTGCTTAAAATGGCAAATGATTTTTTTTATTTTGATTTTTATTTATTTTTTTGTCATCAGCTGATGCTTAGAGATGACTCTAATGCCTGGGTTAGAAGTACTTTATGAAACCCATGCACCAAATGAAAGAAGGAGGGAGTCAAAATGCTTAAAGTGACAGGTATATTTTGTGCGCTAGGTTTGCCTTTAAAACAGGAAGCAACAAACAGGGTTACTGGGAGAAAGGGAAAATAATAGCATTCAATGCTGCCCCTTGCATGAGTGTATGTGTCAGCGTTTGGGTCTGCATTCACTTTTGCACATCTGGTAAGTCAGACTTGCTGAAACATGGAGAAATTAAAACAAGTAATATGGGGGTAGACATGAAAGTTGTGAACTTACAACAGTTTCCCTTTTAACTCAACATAAAATGCAGAAAACACAGTGGAAGGAAACACTAGTGAGACACGCCGCTGTCGGAAACAAGAAGATGGATCGTGAATGCAACCCAAAATAAAAATACTTCTGCGCTCAAGTACATCATGTTTCATGTGCAAAAGGTTTATTACAATATTTTAGGCAAAACTAATTAAAACTGGGGCTCCTTTGCAGCTGGAAAGATGCTATCTGAAATACTTTATACTTTCAGAACTACTCCAATGTTCCTATTCAGAAATGAGGGGGGTGTTATAATTCAGTGCTTCTACAGATTCATGTGGGTATTTTATGCACGTAAGGGCTGCAGGTCATTTCTACGATATGCTTACAAATGAGTTCATACATTTTATGGGAATGCGATTAGTCAAACTTTTGGAGGCCACAGGAACATTAATAAGGTTATCTGTGTGCTCTGACATTATTGTATTATTCAGTAGAAGTCAATCTGGAAATGGTTTCTAAGATCCTACATAAAAAGATTAGGATATGAAACAAATTTTTCTCTCTCTTGAAGATCTGTGTGGCAATTTCAGACATGGCGGAGAAGCATTAGTGAGGCCGCTGTCCGCTTGAGCTAATATCTAAATAGAGGCTACTACAATGACGTAAGCAAAATGGTTCTAATGATTAAAACATGTCAGATTTAGATGGCTAGACTATTTCAGTTTAGTTTACTTGGTTTCTAATATGTCTACTAGGATCAAAAAATACAAAAAATACATGACAGTGATGCAAACATAAGAAATAAAATGCAAAAGCAAAGCAGTAACAAAGCAAAAGATGAAACTAAACCAGATATTTGGAAAAGTAAAGAAATGAGAAAAGAAAAAAAAAAGGTTTTTAGGAAAGGGGGTGGATTAAAAGGGAACGTGTGGAAAATTCACTCACTAAGGTCATCATCATCATCATCATCATCATCATCATCATCATCAGCGGCATCATCCTCCATACCTTTCCCTCCACAGCAAAGTACGAAGGGGGTGCGGCGTTCCACCACAGCCCGGCACTGTACGCACTTCTTCATGAGGCTGGCACAGTCTGGAAAAAAGTCGAAGAAGGTAATCAGTGCAAAAATCTGTGTGCAGTTTATTATTCACACAAAAACTGTCCAAAAGAAGCAAAACGAAAGCAGCAGCTGCCTAAGATGATGTTGAAATGTGAAGATATCTTACTCTCACAAGCGCACATGTGACCACAGGGCTGGAACAACACCGCTGCCTTTTTGTCAGAGCAGACTACGCACTCCTCGATCTGTGGACGGACAAATTAAACACAAGAAAAGAATTTTTTTTAAAAATTCCCTCCAGTCTATGTTGTGTAACTGTTTAAAGGTAGGAAGGACAGCAGGAGTGTTTCTGATACCTTAGTTCTCGACTGCACTTGTTCTTTGCAGATGAGACACTTCTTGACACGAGGCGAGCAGAGGGAGCAGGTGGCGATGTGTCCACAGGGCCCAAACAGAGTGTCCCTCTTCATGTCCGAACACACCATACACTCCTCCAGTGACTCAATGTTGCTGTTCAGAGACGGGCTGCGGGTGCCCACCTGGCCACTGGAATAAAGCACAGTGTGTGTGAGAGAGCAGAGAAGATTGCAAGCAAGAGTGACCGAGAGAACCGAGAAAACAAGAAAAGATGTGGAAAATATGGAACATGATGATTGTACCAAGATGAGACCTCTTCCTTTGTCACTTTTAAACAATGCTATAGTCACTGTGGGAGCATAAACACATAAAAGCACCAAACACATTTTGTAAGTTCATTCAAAAAGACTTTGCTAAAGTGCCATCACTGCAAATTAATTTGAACTGCAAACTAAATACATACAATAGGGTTCATAAATCCAGGTATCTCTAAAGGCATTTGGAAAGAACATCCTGGCATGCCAATGGCTATGCCCCATTTCACAGTTTTTAAGAAAGTGATCTGGAAGTTAATTTCTTTCACCCATGCTCCACCACTCTCACTCTCACAACATTCAGTTTGGTAGTTTTTGTGCCATCTTGCCGACAGCTAAAAGGCACAGGAAACATGCAACATTTCCAGCTTTAGGGGGTTGTGTGCTGAATTCCTGAGACTCCATGAAGCAAACAGCCAAGGAACAGCTTGGCACATAACGTTCTGTTAAAGTGTTTCACCTCAGCTTTTGTACAAATTGTAACATGTTCATTATTCAGCTTTACATTTACAGGCAGGTGGAGTTTGTTGGGTTTTTTTTGGTTTTTTTTAAGTCTCTGGACAGTCCGCCCTTATTTTTTGGTCTTTATGCTAAGCTCAGCCTGCCATCTCCTGGCTCCAGCTTCACATCCACCATTGAGGCACGAGAGTGGCATCGATCTTCTCATCAAAATCTCAGAAAGAAAGCAAACAAGTGTATTTTCCCAAAATGTCATATGAGAATGTTTACCTGCTCTTTTCTTTGTGGCATTTGGCCAAAGCCTTGCAGAGGCTGGGGTCAGGACACAGGTCTAGAGGGGATTGGCCCTTTTTGTTACGAATGGTCAAGTCTGCTCCATTAGCTGCCAGGAAGCAGGCGATGGATGCTGCGCTCTTCTTCTCTGCCCCCTGGGTGCCCAAGCCCATGATTAACTGCAAAGAGCAAGACAGACACACACACAAAAAAAAAAACAAAGTTAGAGAGGCATCAGGCTTTTTGACATGAGGGATTATTTTTAATTGGAATCTGGGGGGGATCCATGTCATGTCTCTACCTTACACACTGCCACTTGAACCACTAATGCAATTAGGAGCCCTGTTTTTAATTTTATCAATGTCTTCAGATTTTAACTCAAAGGAAACACGTTAAAATACGTATCAGGTGACTTTAAATGACCCAATCAGAGATATGCCTTCAACCCCCACCCAAAACCCATTAACTGTAGCGTCTGTCTCCCTCCCATAGCTCATCGCCACACTCAGTCTACCCCAATTCAAAGCCTCTCTCTCTCTCTCGCAATTTAGGCCTTCCATGTCTGATTGTCTCCAACCAGTAGCTTTTACATCTCATGCCGATGGAGCCATCGGGCCGGCTAATTCAATTCTCATTTTGATGGGAGGGGAGAGCCATGGGAGAGTGACCCAACTGCACATATCTCAATTAGGCCTGCTGTCTGTCGGTTCCGCTCCTCCGCGGGGGAACCAGAGAGGGCAGAAACCGGGATAGAAGAGAGGAGGTGGAGAAAGAGAAGAAAATGGAGTGGAAGGGAGACAGAAGGTGACAGGTACAGAAAATCTGTCACTGAAGCCGTGCATTAAACTCCTCCCTGTAGGGCTTAGTGATGTAGTGTTAACACAGAGAGGGTTGAGGTCTGACAAGGCCCTTTTGGCCTCTACAGAGGGACAAACTCATTTAGGATAGGTAAGAGGGAGCAGCAGGCCAGTTGAGCAGTGGCTGCTGTGTGGATGATGGGCTGGTGCAGTTATCCAGTGATGGTGGTGATGGACACTGTAGAGCACTTTGCTTCCTGACTAAGGGAGATCTGCCATCCTTTCATTTCTCACACATTGGAGAGTGGGCCACATGCTGATGTTATTAAAGGTGTGTATGCAGGTCCTGAAGAGTACTGGGACAACTCCCAACAGTTTTCCAAGACCACAAATACTAAAAGTTACAGTGTGACTCTTTAATGAGTCACCCATCAGGAAAAAGCAGAACGTGGAGAACTAAGTTCCATATGTTAAAGAGCCATTAGAGGCAGCAAAACAGTGGCTGGTAGACTAAAGTTGTTAACATGGTGCATTAGTATGTATGGCTTTGCTAGCTTGATATATCTGGGAATGTCTAAATGAATCAGAACAGCCCAGGCTTTGAACTGGGGTAGACTGAGTGTGGCGATGAGCACAAGATGGCATTCCTAAAACTGACGTCCAGCATCTAGACCGAGCCTGCTATGACTGCAATGTAAGAGCACTGCTCATTATTCAATTTCTAAAAATATAATTGCATATCAGTATACACAGAAAAGTCATGCTTTCCTGATGTTTACTGCTGCTACACACATTTGTTTTATTTTTATGTATGGCCACCTCCTTAAGAAACCCCGACACATGTAAAATAAATGTAATATAGGATGAACAGCGAGGTTAATAATAGGTGTATATGTACCGTGTTCTTAGAAGGTTCCCATGGCTCCACTTTGCTGACATCTTGCATATCTTGGAGCTGCCGCAATTGGGACAGCGTGTGGTGACGCAGTGCCTCGTGAAGCGGTGTGTCCCCATCCTTGTCCTGCACGTCGAGTTTGGCCTCTGCCCGCACCAGCAGCTGTTAAAGAGAAACATATAAGCAAAGAGTTACACAAGCAGACAGCGGGGCAGAAACTCGAGCAGCCGCCATGAAACAACTTTAATTTAATGCTACAATGCAAATGCCACATGCTGATTTATAAGGTTGCTGGCTGCTTACAATGAACTGCTTCAGTATGGTGCTACCCAATTATGGAGTGCATTTTTTTGTGAGTCCACAAGGTGGCAACATGACAATCTCAATCCAACACTACGCTAAAAGACTAACCAAGACACTGCCTTAGAGAGCCTCTTCCCTCCCCTCTGAAGCAGGACCTTTTCCAACTGCAGGACATCCAACCGTATAAATTAAATGTGAGGCTGCACTGGTGTTTTTCTACTCCCTTCTGTGCAGAGTCTACAAAGAGCAACTGAGAGATGACTAAAGACAGGATGCTCACTAAGTAATGCAAGTAAGAGAGAGAAGGGGGAGAACAAATGAGGAAAAAGACGAGAAGACCCACTAACCCGAACTATCTGGGTGTGCTGGCGCTCCACTGCCAAGTGTAACGCAGTCTGCTGGTTGACATTCTGAATGTCTAAGCTGGCGTTGCCCTGGGTTGTGGGAACAAGAGACAAGCAACAAAAAAAAGAAAGCTCAATAACAAAAACATTTGTGCACATAAAGATGACAGACAAGTGATGAATGCAGAGAAATATAAAGAGGTAAAAAGAATACATTTCATATAAAAAAAACCATTAGAATTCTTTTGCACATGAAAGACTGTAACAACATGGCTTTATGTGCCATGACAGAACCTTGTTTCCTTTAGCCCTGCCGACTAACAAAGTATCACCCGGGAGGCTGGGAAAAAAAGGCATCCTACAATAACGCTGCATGTGATTGTCATTTCCAATTGCAAACATCTCAGCTGAGGAGATGTGGAGGGAAGATAAGCATTGTGATCAGGCAGTGTGTGAAATCCCAAAGTAATAAGACTGACTGACTGACTGGCTGACTGGCTGGCTGGGAATCTGCAGTGCACCTAGTAGTGTGGTGCAGTTTTTGAATAGAAAGCTGAGCCATCACTGCGAACAAGCCCAATGCAGGAACTTGGGGAAAAAGCTGTCCCCGCTGAAAGGTAGCTTGCACAGCGTACACTCATGCGTTGGAATGTTGCAGCAACATTACTGCCTTGCACCATATCCTCATTAACCCAGTTCCTGCTTGATCAGGTGACTTTTGCTGTAAACCTGTGTGCGAGTTAGTCTTCAGGGAGCTAAACCTGCAATCTCAGAAGGGGGGCAGCATGAACTTGTGATTGCAAGAGGAGGAGGATATGAGGGCCCAGCAGCACTAAAGAAGGCCCCTGGAGGACCTGTGAACCATATGGATTCAATAAAAAAAAATAAAAATAATAATGTATAGAAGCTTCAACTGGTCTACAGCATGCAGGCTGCAGGGAGTGCAGTGGAAGCTGCTTTAATGGTCTGTAGGCAGGTAAAACTAAGAGTGCAGGCCGGGTAGTTGCTTCAGTGCTTTGGGATAACTGTAAACTGTGACATTCCTTAATTTGCTTACACATGACTGTTTAAATGTGTTTTTCAGTCGCCCATCTCACAAGGGTCTGACGAAACTGATCTTCATGTTTAATCATTTTAGCGGTCTACAGAGGCAGCACACCAGCTTGAGCACGCTTTTAAGATTCAAGTCTATTTTCTGGCATTTTCCTGGAACTACAGCATGGGTGTCCAACACTTCCAAACTGTGACTTAATATCAGCTGGGTTGGTACAGAGGGAGCCTGCCTCTACTGCTCTTTTAATCTGATAATGGTGCCTCTGTAGACATGCTGTTATAAAGTATGGATAACAGAAATAGCTGCCAGGTTAAGTGATTAAGTATGCATTCAAATTTCTTATTTATGTCTGTGAGTGTTGGGAGTGTTGCTACCTGGTGCACCAAAAGCTCAGCCACCTCCACGTGGTTGTTGAGGGCAGCCAGGTGCAGTGCGGTGTAACCATCGTCCTTCTTCTCATCTACGATCCAAGGCCTCGGCAGTTTGGATAGCAGCACACGCATGGCACTGCACAGAGAGGAGAAAGACAGGGAGGGAGAAAAAGTGAGTGCTTAGCTGGCTTCTGGGCTTTGGTGCATGAGAAAAACCCTTTAAAAAGTCAAGACAATTAAGTTATTTTGATATAAACGTCTTGTGTAAATGCCAAAATGTGTCTGTTACTGAATGTGTCTGTTGTGCTGAAACACAGCACACTCCAATACACAGCTTTTTTCCTTCTTTTTTTTTTTTTTTTTTTTTTTTTTTTTTTTTTTTTTTTTTTTTTTTAAACAGCAGGGCATATCCCATTTTCGCACGTGACGACAAGAATACTAAATCAACTTAGGGAGGAGTTGCTTTACCAAGCACAGTGTTATTTACATCAAGCTTTGAGCAGTACAAGTGCTGCGTGTTTTCTAAGAGTACCTGTCCCTCCTACCATCTCTTCAGTTAAAAAGGGTAGTCACTTTTCCCTTGATGATGCACAAAAGCGCATATCATTGGAAGATGAAACGGTAATTACGCAAGATTTAACTGCATTCACTCAGGTCTCCTCCTGGGAAAGAAACGGACGAGGTGGGAAGGGGAAAACATCTATTGTTTAAACAGTACTGTTAAACTGAAATGGTCCGGCGTGTTGACAAGTACCAGTTCTGTGTCACTGAAGGTCATTTAGAGGATGTGTGCCACAGAGATGCGGCTGCAAAGCCAAACGTACAAGAGGAGGGCTGAGAACGAGTCACAGCGTCAGAGTGATAAAAAGGAGGCTGACTGTCACTTCCTACAGCATCATTAAAGATGCTTACTGTTAAAAGAAAGGCACATACAAATTTGCATTCCATACTAAATACAAAGATTAGAGAACAAGATTACAGAAAAACTATGCTGAAGTTGAAGTCTGTAGATTTTACTTAAAGTGTATTACAGTTGTAATTGACAGTGTTGTAATTAAATGTGTTAACAGCCTTCCTCCAATTAAACAAAGCAGGTTTCATACCATGGTAGCTTTACTTTGGTATTTCGACTCATTCATTAACTCTCTGTTCCTGACCCTCACTCCTTTCCTCCTTTAGCCCATGGGCATACGGGCCAGAGAAATACTAAATACTGAAATGAGACAGATTCCTTTTTTAATGTGCAAACAGTGCATCAACTCGCTTTGTGCACATACTAAGGAATATAAAACAACACTTAAAAGTCATATCCCTGAACTCTTCTTGCATCTTGTCTGTAGTTAGGTACACAGTGTACCTTCAATAAGCATTAAGGCAGCAGCAGTGCTGGAGGGAACACTTCTGACCTTGTTTAACCCTGAATAATCATGCAGGGCATATCTTTAAAATGCGACAAAAAGAAACAGCCAATTTGACTCCCTCTTTGATATGGCTGACCAGCGTGCACTGGGCTGTTTATGTGAACATCAGCAGGATAAATAGGATCTCAAAGAGTAAAATGAGGAAATGGGCTCCAGCACAGGGTGGGAAAGGCCACAGTCGGCACAGTCCATGAAAACGCTAAACTATTAGATAAAAACCAATAATCTAGCAATCTTTCAGTCTAAATGTGATCAGGATGGCTGGTTCTCTGCAGGTTTTTGCTAAACCTATTGCTTGCCTCCCTCCCACTGGAATAATGAAAGAGAGCATCATCAGCACACCCTCTTGAGGAAAGCAGAGAGGCATGGGGCAGGCAGTCAGCACCTCTGTACGGACAGAGATTCAGGGCTGGTGTACTGCTGCAGTGATGAACAGCGCAGCACACTGATCCCAGTCTCCCTTACTCTCTCTCTACCTCTCATTGCACAGAGGCTTACATACACACACACACACACACACCTGCATTGCTTGCAGCCATCTTCAACCACTTAATGCAGAGGAGCACTGCTTAAATGTGATAGCAACCGCACCCTTTCTGCCTAATCTCACATTCATAACGTGTCGCCTTTGTTACACAGAAGTATTTGCTTACATACTGTAGATTTTACATCTCATAGGGGACTTCTGAGGAATTTCATCAGTGGCCCACCCGATGGGTAGGAGTTGAGACTTAAACAAGCAAATCATTCAAGAAAAGATTTTGCCACATAAGATTACTGCCTGAAGATACGACACAAAACAGGGGGTCAAAATAACACTCTGTTAGCCTTCTTTCAAGAAGAAACAATATAGGAATGCATTGCATTTTTCTAAACCACAAGTTTCCACCAGAATCAAAGGCAAATTGTCCCACATGAAGCCTTTGTTCTTTTGGTACCAATTTTCTCACTCCTACTGGCAGCACATTTGTACAAACTAGATTGGCTGGGAATATCCACTATCTGTAGAACAACCAGCCAATGAATGCACACCTGCTTTAATACAGGAGCACAGGGGCACCTTCTAGCGTCAGGACCTGGCACTCAAGCGCTGGGCAGGTGTGTGCTGGCGTAAGGAGCCCCTCCAACATAAGTCTAGATTGACAGGCTCCCCTGCCACGCTAGGTGAAATGGGCGGACATTAATATTAATGCCCCATACTGGCACTGCTGCAATGCAGTTAAGCTATTTGCTGTAAATGCAGAAAAAGAAAGACTGAATTAAGAACCAAGAAATAATTTTAAGTTGTGTTTTTATCTCTTGGGTGAGTGGTGGTAGCAGTGACTGGTGAGGGTATAAGAGAAACTGTGTGTTAGCTGATGAGGTAGGCTGTTGAGAGGGAGGGAAAGAGAAGAACAGAGCGATTCTGACCAGCTTCAGAGGTTTTACTGAGCAGAAGAATGACTTGACCTGGGAGTTGACATTCACATAATTCAGATAACTTGTAGTGAAGATTTCCTTATTATGTCTGAACTTTAAAAACCAATGCTATGGTCCATGTGAATGAGGGAAAGGGAATGCTAGTGGATAGGGGAGAAGGGGGTACGTGATGGAACTGGGTCACCCTGTGAGAGATCTCAACGAGTCCCTCAGGAAAGCTACACCGGGTCTTGTCTTTGGCTGCAATTTGTCATTGACTGGGACACTCTGATGCCCTCAGCTTTGTGTGTGTTGGCATTTGTCATTGTATGTAAGACAGTGGAAGTGCGCGTGCATGCAATTGTTGGTGTGAGTGCGAGGGTCGACAGGGCCCTTCTGCCGCCCTCGCCTGGCTGACAGCCATCTGTGTGGTGGTCAGTAGCTGTTATTACAACAGGAAGTGAGAGTCAGGGGACAATAACGTGGGTAGGACAGGGCAGAACGGGAACAGTCAACATCCAGTCTGAGATTAATGGCTGCGCACAAACATATGGTTACTCTGATGTGGGAGACGTGTTTGGCATACCATCATCCATTAACTAACGCTTCAAGCTCAAGAAAGAGATCCAACTTCTGCATTGGAAATTAGTCATCAAAAGGTGCCACCTGCTTTGAGAAAATAAAATGCTTTATGCAGCTATTAATGAAAATGATCAGTCTCACAAATGTTACAGTGTTTATATGGTCAAACATGCAGATCCAAAGCATATGGCTGCAAATACTCTACCCCAAATACCTTAACCAAAACTTCTCTATTAAAGCAAATTCTTGGCCTTGAAATAAAATCACATCAAAATCTACTTTTTGCAGAGCTTTCAACTGTTTCACAAGTGGATATAGATCTGTTTTTATCCATATCAGGAAAAGGAAATTTAATGGATTCTATGACAATGGAGCAAAATGCACCTGCCAATCAAGACCATGTGATACAGCTGTAAAGCCTTTACTGATAAGCAAACCTTCAGCTGAATGTTATTTGCCTAATCTTTTTGATACTGCCTTGATAGAGCTGATCTGGTAGGATCTTTTTATGAGGTTTATATAAAATTTCCTTTCTAAATTATAGTAGGATTCCCCCCCCGAGTCCTTCTTAGAACAGCCTTTCCAGAAGAGCCAAGTTCAGAAGATACATGAGGTTTCAGCTCACTGAGGACTGGATCAATATATTCAGGTCCTTTGAAATAGTGGACCCACTACCCTACAAATCATTCACAGTTGCAACACACTACCGCTGAAATGGAAGCCCCCTTCTCCCCTTCCCACTCTGTGCAGGGAGGTGCTCTTCATCATGTGTGAGAGGTTTGAATGCCACAGAGTCCCTAACTCACCAGCAGCTGGTAGGGGAAGAGTCATAAAACTGTTTCAGTGATGTTAAAACATGCTTACTGAATGGGATTCCTTGACTGGTATGTTGCATACATCTAATGCCTTGTATGTGTGCATTTATGTATGTGCATATATGTGCATAACTTCAAATATAATAATTCAAGGAGCCGATAATCTACATGCAAATAAAATCCTCAAAGTTCATTGTGGCCGTCACCTCACCCCCCAGATGCAATTAGTTACAAGTTCACTTTGTCACGACCGTCCCACAGGTATGTGCCATCCTGCTGTGGACAGAGTAAATAAACACAGGTAGCGTCCAGACCAGCAGTGCAGCAGAGAGCTGGGGACAAGAACCTAACTGGCTCCGCTCGATAAAAAAAGCTTTCATTACCATGCCGTGAAGAGAATAATTTTCCCTACAATGTGACCTTCCCCTGCCTGCCTCTACCTGAGGCCCCTGAGTGAGCATGCTTTTATTATGGACTATTTGCATAAACCGGGAAGAGGGAAAACGGGAAAAGGGGTGCATTTCTCTGATGTTTTGGTTATCGCTATAGCATTGCTGCTGCCTTAAAGGTTGTCTAGGAGACACCTCTCCGGTTCAGTTTTCAGACCATTTGGGCAGTAGGTGTGGCCTATAAAGGCTTAGCTTTAATTAGCCATAAATCACCTGGTGATACGGAGTGCCCTGATTCATGGCAATTCATGAAAAAAAAAAAAAAGAGAGAGAGAGACAGCAAGACCGTCAGAGAAGCCCAATGGCGCGTTAATATCCCATTGGTTCGAGATGACCCAATTATTTTCCCATGCTCCTCTTCCTTTGCACTTCATTCTCCTCAGCACCTTGAAAAAGCCTCAATCTCATTGCTGCACAAGCCATAATAGTCATAATACACCTCCTTTTACCTAACAAGGGAAGAATGACATAAAAGAAGGAGCAAGGACATGCAGATTATTTTAGACTAAAGAGACATCTAAATCATACATACACTTACCAGAGAATGGCTCAGTAGCATCATTACTTAGAAAAAACAACAACCACCTATATAATTATTGAACAAGACTTTTTCACATAGGCTTGGACAGGCCTGGACCAGAATGTATAGATTATAGTGTATTACTAATGCAAGTTTTTGGACAGCTAGGAGAGAGAGAGTTAAAATTATTCAGCTGATTTAAAAACAAACTTATTAAAGTAATTGACCTAGGGCTGACAAATACAATTTGGTAATTTTAAATGGTTGACTTGATACGGGACAAATTATACAAACGCAAACACAGAAAAAAGGAAATTAAACCTAAAACCACATGTTAATAAAATAAAGAAAAAGAACAGGGAGCTTAATAATTTTACCAAAATATAAAAGAAAATGTGACGTTGGTAGGCATGACTTCTTTTGATATCTGCAGCTAAAGATTATTATAATAAAAAAATTAGGGGAATTCCCTCAATGGAGGTTAATGGTATCACTTAAATGAATAAAGCATATAAGGGAAATGCAATGAGAATTATATTATCATTCTATTATGGACTGTTAATGAAAACTAGATATTCAACAGCATGTATAAAGGGAAACTGGGAAAAGGAACTCAATATTGAAATATAAAAGAGTGACTGGCAAATCATATGGAAGAACCCCCCAAACCACTAATTTGTGGACGTGGAGGGAATTTTGCTGGAAGAATGTAATTATATGTTTATTTTAATCACGCCTGTGATAGAGGGAAAACCCTCAAGTAAAAAGTGTGTTGAAGAGACTGTAGGTCCATAAATGTTAGTGTTTGGAGAAAACCCCAGAATAACTAAAACAAATCACAGAAACAGCATGCACAATGGTAAAAAGAATAAAATATGTTTCTGATTTTTCTCTACTTTATATAATTTTACAAATGGCCCCATTCTGTAAAAGGATAAATGTCTAGTGAAAATATTAAAAGTGGCTTGTTAAAAGGCTATAAAATGGAAATGAAATAAAGCTAAAGAAAGAGCACATTGATGAGGATTCAATATGTAGACCTACACCCTTTGACATATCAGTGGATCTATAATGCTGTTTAATGTGTATACAGTGGCAGGAAAACGGTTGTGAACCATTTAAGATTTTGATCTGATTGTCAACAGATTTTAACACAAACTCTAAAAAAGAGAACAAAATTACCACTGCATCCCAGCATAAGAATCTGATCCCATCTGTGTAACACAGTGGTGTAGGTATGATGGTTTGGGCCTGTTTTACTACATGTAGGCTAGGACGGTGCGTCATCATTGACAGAATATTTTCCTCAATAAATAAATTAACACAGTATTCTTATTTCATTTGGTTAGCTGGGTTCTCTCCATCTACATTTGGGACTTAAAGTCTGTAAAGTGATGATATTTTTCAGGGGTCCATTGATTATTGAATTCTAGGATGATATGGATCTTTAAAATGGGAATTTGGCCAATATTTTTTTCCTGTTTGCTGATTTTGTTTATTTATTAAACCCTTTTGCCGGGGAAACAAAATGAATAAATGACTTGTCACAACATTTTTTCAACACATTGCCCGCACAAAATTGATATATTGAATAAATATGACTATAAGATAGAAACTTTGGCCTCTGACATCAGTAAATGTCCTCTTAATTGCTGATATCAGTCAATAACAGGCAGTGCCGATATTTGGCCAATATATTGGTGCATCCCTAATATATTTGGACTTATTTATGCAGAAATATTTTGACCTTGAAAGCAATAATTTTGTCTTGCAACTGTAACTTGTTTGTGTTGGGCCTCAGTCACAGGCGAACGCTCTCTGTTTCTGCTCTGCACTTTCCAGCTTCACTACTGCTCAGTGAGTAGCTGGCGAGTGTTTGCAGACAAGTCAGTGTCTTCCATGCAAACTACAGGAGACCGTGGCAATCTGCTAGTGACTAAAGCTATTGTAACAAGGCTTTTGGTGCAGCACGGTATACCTCTTTGTGACTAATTTCACCTAGTGCCTCCAACAACCTCCAGCAACCATTTGCCAACCGGTCAGGGAATACACATTTTTTTCCTAGGTTGCCAGGGGGTTGCCGACTGGTCTCTAGGCCTGTGTGACTCCTTAAGCCCCTGTGTTGTGGAACCCAAGCACATGACTATACTGTACTATACAGAAAACAAAAAGCAAATTAGTAAGTGGGGAAATTTGTTCTCTATTTCCATTTTCTTAGGTAACCTCCATATTTTGTGTCATGCCACCACTTCATTATTATTTGAATAATTTTCGAATTATTAGGTGAAACCTCCCTCACTCAACAGCATCTACACCGCACAACCGATGTGTGAAGCCAGTGTTTCATTCCTGATTGACAATGACTCTTTCATTGTAACCGAGTTGTAATTATAAGTTTATTTCACAGTTACTTTGAACCAAAACTAGACATACTCCTGCTTAGTGAAATTAACTGCAAGCCTTTCCAAATACAGGCACAAAGCAGTAAATAGAACCAAGGGACTGACTACAGGTTTTTCAGCCACTCTGAAGGTCCTTCGATCGACAGCCACTCATCAGCCAGCCACTGTCACCATATGGGAGGATTGTCTGAGAGGCTCCCATGATCTACAGGCTGACGGAAAATCAAGCACCTTAAATCACTCCTGACTCCTGGGCCAACCTCCCACCTTTTTGTGCCTACAATCATGTCACAGACATGACATAAGCCTCACATTTCCCCTGAAACACTCATCTCTGGGTGGTTTAAGCTGTGATGCAGAAATCGGACAGCACTCCCCCTTAAGCATGATGGCAAAATGATGATAACACGCCATCAAATTTTCTATCACAGTAATTGGCAGCGCAGATCCAGAGTGACACAAACAAACTGCCATATTGCAGCAGATGAGTCTGACTTCTTTGGTGTTTATACTTATAGGCACATAAACAGAGGAAGATGCTGTGGCTGAAGGAGGAGTTTGGTAATTACAATCTATTGTTTGCAGTGGCAAATAATGGGGATCAAAGGACATTGTATCAGCTACTGCCTTCCCTAAGCACTGAGACAACAGGCCATATGCTCCAGAGCAGCACAGAAAATGTCTAACAGCCAACTTGTTAATGGGGGGGGAAAGGAGCTTATATGAATGTACTGTACATTACACAACTTCAACAGATTCCCCACAGATCCAGACCCATGATTCATTGCACAGATACTGCAATGAAGTTTTTCTCCAGCAATTTTCCACATAGGCTACTCTAGCTAATCCCAATAATGTTTTTCCCCAAAATGAAAGTCAATTTTCTTGAGCATGCAAGCATCACGCAAGTATCCACACAGCCGCATGCACAAACACACCAAGAGACATAAAAAAACAAAACTTCTTATCCTCTCTGACCTGTCGTACTGCATTTACATGGGAGCCATTGACTTTAGTGTCCATACGGGTTACCAAGGTAACATGGCCTGCATTATTCAACAGCTAAGCTTGGTTTTGATCTGAACACTGACCTGAATGTGTCCCTCAGAGTACATTAGGATTACTAATACCCACTAAAAAATTGTATATGACTGGACACGGGAAGCTAAGCAAAGGCTGAGAGCACATTTAACCACACATATAATAATATTAATAACAATAACATCTGTCCTGGTACTGATACTCAATATTATCTGGATCATGAATCATGAATCAGGATCATGAATTAGAATCCTAAAAAATATTATCTGGGACATTCCCAACCATAACCCAGGATGACAATGATATTCACTTTATAATGTTAGTAGTATTTTGATATAATGTCAAACTCTAAGAAGTTAAAAACAGGATATGAAGATATAAACATAATAAACAAATAAACAAAATATAAATGGATACTAAGCGAGTGCATCCTAGTCTAATGCCCTATTAAGCATTTTTAAGGAAACTGATTTGGAACTGCATCAAAGTTTAATGAGCACTTACTTTGCTGATGCTTCACCTCTACCAAGTTTGATGAAATTCAACCTGGTAGTTTTTGTGTAGTCTTGCTAAAAAGACTCACAGGCAGACAAACAGAACTTAAAACATACCTCCATGTGGCAGAGGAATCACACCAGATAACCAGCTGCATTCAAGTCTACATAATGGCATGTTTTCTTCAGTTTTGTGGGGTGTGAAACTATATTTAGCATACTGAACTGTTACAGTATTATAGTAATGTTTTACATGTGTTCACTGAGCTAAGAAACAAGCAGCAAACTTCAGTGTTCCATAAAAACACAAACCAATGTCAAATCACTGGTGTTAAAGTATCATCTAATGCACAAATAAATTCTATTACTTATTCCAATACATCAAGTAAATAGATAAACTACACTAGTTTTTAAGTGGTGGAGACAATATTAAAGATGCCTGACAGCTGCGCTGTGAAAGTATATCACCTTGCTCTGTCATATTTATTACCTGCATTGCTGAGGCACTTAAAGTGCCACAAATAAATCCAGCTCTTTCTAGGTTTGGCAAGTGGGGGGAAAAAAGCCATCAGTGATTACAATGGCTTCACAATGCAAGCGTTTCTCTTTGCATGCTATAGTCACTTTCCCAAAAGCTCTTTATGTCCTTGAGTCCCGTCCGTATGGGCTGTACCTCTCCCTCCCTCTGTCCATCTATCCATCCCTCATTTCTTCTCTTCCCCCTGCATCCATCCATCCATCCTTCCCTCCCTCCCTCTGCTACCCCCAACCCACCCTCTCCCTACATGTGCTATAGCAACATAGCAGCCAGGACTCAATGTTTCAGCATGCCACAGGACAGACAGAGCATTACAGCATGGCTGAGCTTATCTATTGGCTCAGAGCCACTGTTGGCCCAGCCCTAGGAGAAAGTGTGGGCGTTCTGATTGGTCACAGGGGGATTGGGGCTTGTATCAGCGTGTCCTCTGGCTGATCTGTTGGAGTGGTCCCAGCTCATAGAGAGGTGGACAATTGGGGGACTTTTCAACTAACTCACAGTGCATGCTGCAGCAAAGTGGTACCCAGGCTCACTGAATGAACCAGTCACCGCACATCTTTGATGGCTTCTCAGTTCAGTGAGTAACTTAACTAGAATAGGATACAGCGACATAATGCAGAGTCTAACAACCAAAGGAAATAAATAAAACACAGGCCTAAATAATTACAAAAAAAACAGGAGCAGCAGCTTAACTCAAGAATGCCCCATTTGTTATAACTGTGGATTCCTAGGGTTACTTTGAAATATCACTGTGATTATTTATATTTTAATGAATCATAGCTGAGCACCTGTGAATAGGTTTGTGCTCTTAAGTTTATTGCCGCCAACATCCCACAGTCAAGAACGATTTAATGATTCAACGAGTGATTTGATCATACACATGACACATAAACCTGCAAAAACTAATAGCTGCATCACATTGCTTAAATAAGATCCCCTGTTTTCACCAAATAATACTCTCGTCATAATTATGTAATGTGTATGTGCTATATTTCTGCATATAAGCACACGGTGACAAGATACTCATATTGCCCTCAGCAGCTACATCATCCTTTGTGTCTACAGAAGCTGTTTTTATTTTATGAGTAGAGTTAAGCCTGGTTTTCTGATGCAGCTGGCTGTTCTCACCTGAATTAACGTTTACAGTCTGCAAAAATAAACACTTTAAATCAAAAAAGTCAAATTATTGTTAGGCAAAGCACAACAATAAAACCTGTGCAGAATGCAGGTGCCATTTGAGTGGCTGCCCGTAAATAAACACAGATCATAAGCTATATACTGTGGAAGTGTGTGTGCATTTGAGAAAACGGTCGTGCATCATAGGCATTTGTGCAAAGGTATCTGTGGAGTTTGTGAGTCACTTATTGGTAAAATGTGGCGCCAGTAAGCCACAGTAACAGATCAGAGAGGCAGAGGAACTTCCCCTGCAGTGAGGCTGAAGGGAACAATGGGCTACTGGATCAGAGAAGCTGACTGCCACTGGCTTCCCCCCTCCAGCACCCAGGTAGGTTGGCCCTATTCATAAATCACTTTTATTCCTCCAAGCGCTCAACAGCCTCACCTCTTCAAATGATGCACTGTGTAAAGGGATGAGGAGGCAGGCTGGTGTGGGGAATGGGATACAAAAGAGGGGAGGTGTGGGAGGAGGGAGAGGAGAGGTGCTGATGGTGAGGTATGTCAAAATTAAGATGGCTAATACTGTAAACATCTTTCCTCTGTTTAACCACTCTGTCTAATCTAAATCAGCGTTTTTCTTCACCTGAAAACTGAGCTTTCAGAAAACAGTCCCCAGAGTGCATAAATCTGAAAAGACCGCTTTGGTGTGGATAGGCTAAACAGAACTTTTACAAAGTAATGACTTAAAATGAGTCCAGTGATGATGAAGGTATGTGTGCCAGAGTGCAAGTTGTTTATTGGTGAGGATAGTCTTCAGTGCCGTTCCCCCCCTCCCTGGAGTGAATGACGCAAGAGATTTCCTTGAGTCATTCCCGTTATGACAGTCATATAGTCATATTAACCTTGACCTTCGACCACCAAAATCGTATGTTCATCCTTAGAGTCAAGTGAACGTTTGTGTAAAATTTGATAAAATTCTCTCAAGGGTTTTCTGGGTACCTGAGAATGAGACGGATGGACAACCCGAAAACATAATTCCTCTGGCCACGGCTGTCACTGTCGCTGTCAAGCAGGCATAAATCTCCATGAAAACACTAATGTGGATGCAAATCATTCTGTATTTGGACAGCTTAATATAGATGTACAAGTAACCACAAGGAAGGCCCAGGCTCATGGAAAAGGAGCATGGAGATTTACTCAAAAAGCACGAACTGAACTTATTAGAAGTAGCTCTAATCCCTATATAATGTCGACTGGTGGGCAGGTACACAGAAAGGTGAAATTAAGACACGCTGAAAGCTTGAAGCTCAGAGAAAAAGCAGATGTTTCACCATCATAACAAACTAACCACAATTCCCAGTACAAAACTTTCCAATCCAAGAGGAAACCTGCCTCTCACTTAGGTAAACTCATAAATGAGCTCTCATAAGGGTTGCATATCCTAGGAAAGAACCTAAAACACATAATGCTTAATAAGAGAGTCACAGCCATCCATAAACCTCTCTATGTATATAGTTTTACAACTTTAGATCACAGTGGATGCAAAACATCTTCCTGACATTGATTGGAAAGAAGTATCCATCCATCCATTTTCTTCTGTTTGTCCAATTCAGAGTCACCGGGGTGCTGGAGCCTATCCCAGCTGTCACGGGATAAGAGGCAGTGTGCACCCTTGTGCGAAATATTGGTATTGGCATTTAAAAAAAAATTTGATATCCGACGAAATGGTTAGCTAGCTAGCAAATGTGGGAAATGAGTATGATAAACATTAGTGAGTCGTCACAGAAAAATAAAAGATGGGGACATAGTTCATTCAGTTTTAGCATTGCATCTCACCAGTTGTTGTATTGGGTCCCCTCTGTAAAAAGCCACATAAACGTCAAAAATTCTTAATTGCAAGTCTGACAGGGCCTGATGTGTAGGGTCTTTACCTCACAGCATAAAGCCCTTTGAGACCACTGCTGTTGTGAACTGGTGCTACATAAATAAAACTGAATTAAACTGATGCCGCCATCGCCACACTTCATGATCTGAGCGCTGTGTGTTTCCGCCAGTACATGTTTGACTTGTACCAAACATGTGCTGCACTTTCCAGAGAGACTTAACATCATTTGTGTAATTTAAAATCAAAAAAAAAAAAAAGTTTTTATAGAGCTTACACTATTATGTTTATGTTTGTTGTTTAATATGGTCAATTTATAGAGAAAATATGATACCCATCTAAAATTCTTAACAGGAAAATATCAGATTAAAATATTTTAGTATCTTATAATCAGAGCAAATCAAATGTTGCACTTGTTTTCATCTACTGCAACAACAAAAAGATTTTTTTTAAACTGCTTTAAAATTGTAATTTGGCACCAATCTGTTTAATAAGCACTATTTTTTTAATTTGAGAGGAGATATGTCCTAAATGGTTCTCATAGAGAGAACAAGCGCACCCACCCCTTCATCCAGTGAAACAAAGCACATCCATTAGTAGACCCTTTTCTTATTGATCGATTAACTGCTCAGCTAAACATTCAGCCCTGTGCTATTCATCATGGAGGGAAGATATAAGCCATGCTGCGGAGTTTCAGGGGCAGAAGGGATGTCGGGATGTAATTGAGATTAAACTGGTGGGCTGGGTAGCTGGAACAGGCAGAGAGGAGACCCAAAGGAGGGGGGTACACATAGCACACAAGGGCATCCTCAGTGGAGTTTGTTAGAAGCCACAAAAACCTTAACCAACTTAGGGGAGACAATAAAAGTCCAGACGTGCATGAACAGTAAGTGCATGAACAGTAAGTGCATTAACTGTGTGTAAATTTAAACAGAGTACATGAAAAGGCTGAAATTACTATTTATTCAATTTGAAGTGGTTTACAAACAGGGACTGTGGGGCAGTTGTTTATCTAGCTGCAATTCTGAGCCTTGACTGGCCCCATAAAGTCAAGTTCTGAGCAGACATGTTAGAGCCTGGAATCCATTTTAGCTAGCAAAATGGTCATTTCTTGTAACAGCTGTAAAGATAATTCAATTGAAAAGCTATAATTTGCGGTGGCAATACATTAATTATATTGCACACTTAAATCTATGCAGAATTATCTCCACCATGAAAAAGGCCCGAGATATAACTGTGAGTGAGGGAAGAGTGACCGAGCTTTTTAAAAGGCATCTTGAATGAAGGACCAGAGAATTGCATGAAATTTTTCTGCCTCATGAGAAGATATTGGAATGCAAAAACATTAGCTTTCTTGACGTGGGGCTTTTTGCAGTTAAAATGCAGGTGGGGAAAGTAAGAGGACTCGTGAACCGGTATCTGGGAGTACCAGTGGGAGGCTGGAGTCTGGAAGTTTAAAACGTAGAAGCACAGAGAGTTAAAAGAGAGGAGGGCACAGAGGACGGTGCTTCCGTACAGTATAGATGTGCACCATGATGAGACCAACTAATTAAATAGATTCTTCTGTGGTCGCGCCTCGGGAAAGCTTGAAAAAGACACTTGAAAATTAATGAGAGCTCAAAAAAGAGAAAGCAGTACAAACTTTTCAGTGCCTCAGAGGTAGGGGTGCTACTTGTCTTCCTGCACTGCCAGAAACAGTATATATAAATAAATAAATAAATAAATAAACAAACAAACAATAATATTTCCTGATGTCTAATACCATCCATGCTTCTCTGCACTACACATTCATCCTTACTCCTACGAATTTGCAGTTATTCTAAGTATAGCGGTGAGAAGACAGAAGCTCTACCACAGTCAGCTTGCTCTAGTTCTATTTTAAAAAAAAGAATGATAGAGACTGTGGGTGGGTCAAAAGGACACAGGGAGTGAGGGGGTGGTATCAGAGGAGGCGGCAGTGGTGGTAAGGATGTAAAGCAGGGGATGGGAAGGTTTCAAGAATATACAAGTGGAAGCACGGGAGACCACTTTATTTGGAGCTACTAAAAATAGCACAGCAAATGGTAGCAGGGGCTAGCTGGCCTAACGGTCCTCTCTCCCTCCACCCCGGTGGAATCGATAGGCTGGAAGCTGGAGGGGAGGCTTCCCGGACCCTGCAGCCAACAGTTGCTAAGGGGGGGATATGGAGAGAGAGGAGAGGAGAGGAGAGAAGAGAGGAGTGTAGTGGAGTGGAGCGGGAACTATTTTTTGCACTGCTTGACTAAATATGGTCAGGGAGGTGGTGAGACAAGACACAGGAGCAGCCCAGCAAAACGGGGCCAAGACATGTTTCAAATGCTTCGCTTCCCACAAAGTGCTAACCGTTCAGTGTAGCCCTCCACAACGTGGAGCCACTGGTTGGTTGGCCCCTTGCCCCTAACTTGCTGCCATTGTGTTCTTCCTCCAAACTGCAGCAGCATCTCTATTTGATCTACTCCCCATACAAAGGTGACCCTTGCAATGCACAAGAATGTATAAGCTTTGTACTGAAGGAGAACAACACCAGAGTGATATTGCAATATCCTTACACCTCTAGTCTCTGACAATGGTAATCAAACTTGCATGGATCACAAGCAACTACTAAAAGTACAGCTGTCTCCTACCGCAGAGGCACAGCCAGCTCCTCTTCTTTTTTTTTTTCTTTTTTCTTTTTTTTTTTAAATACCTCTATCACAATTCTGCTCTCAAACATTCAGTAAACTCCCTCATCTAAGCTGCTGTGTATAAAGTTCCACTGAATAATAAAAGCGCATTTTAGGAGCAGAATAAAGCTCTGGGGCTGCGTGTGTGACGATGGAATAAGAAAAAAAGCAGGGTGGGAATACGGTTGGTACACTTTCTGCCTCCTCCACCGATCAGGGCATCCTCCCAGCTTTCCCCCTCAGAATGCACATGATGGAGAGAAGAATGCTGCAGTTTTTTTTTTCCACCCCTCCTTTTCTCCCTCTTCTCTCTCTCTTTTTTCTCAAATAGCATCTCTTCATGTCAGCTCTACGTCTTCCTCATCTAAAAGGTATGACTTGTGTTTGTGTGGGAATGTGTGTGCATGTGTATATGGCCGCTTCCTCTCCTTTCCCCCTCCTCCCCTCCCCAATTCTGGCACTCAACCCACCCGCCATCACCCCTCCTCCCCCCAATCATAGAAGCTGATTCAGCGAGTCAGGCGTGCACCCGGCACACACGATGGCTGCAGCAGCTGGAGCGCTCTCTAGGTCATTATGGCTCTCTTCACTATGGGAAGAGGAGGAGAGGAAGAGGAAGAGAGAGGAGGAGCAGCTCAGATAAGAAACTGATCTGACAGGTAATATATGCTCTTCCGTCGCTTTTGGACGGAGTTTACCCCTGATGGGCCTTGATGTCTCCCGTCCTGTCTCTTTCCGCTCCCGTCTTCGGACGCGTTCAGTTATTAACCGCATGGTTTGCCTGTGAGACGCGTAGACGAAAGGGGGAGAGGAATGTACTGTTCTGCAGCAGCAGCAGCAGCAGCAGCAGCAGCAGCAGCACTGGGACAGAACTTAACCAGAGAACACCTTTGGGCTTTTTTCTTCTCCTTCTCTAGTTCCTCTTGTCATTAGAAGAAGGGAAGAAATCAAGGCTTTATAAAAAGAAAAAGTATGGAGAGGAAGAGGATGCAGGAAGAGGTGAAACAGGGCTGGGGAGTTGCTATGGTCCACATGGATTTTAGCCCTGGTTTTTTTTTTTTTTTTTCGCTCTC